>JALHBY010000133.1:765155-886204 GCA_024340155.1 Tolypocladium pustulatum | reverse complement strand
CCCCCCCCCCCCCCCCCCCCCGCAGCCATGGCGGCTACAGCTGCTATATTTAGCCAGGCCTCATGAGCAGAGGGCTGCGCTGATTGGTTTCCGCCCCTGGGGCACCAGATCGGCAGCGCCAAGACAGATAGATGGATGGATGGACGGGGTAAAAATAGCAGCGGCCACGATGTATCACGTCAGTGTCAAGAGGACCCGTGTTGCCGCAAGGTATAAACCGCCGCCACTACCCTACCTAAGGTGCCTATACGTACGTACGGCATGAGTACTTGTTCGCAGGTCTTGCCGGATCCGGCATCTATAGATTTCCCGTCCACCAACGCCCGCCCATCTCGACAGGCGACAATAGAAGCATCCCATGATCCATCTCTCGATATGCCCGGTAGTGCTCCCAGCCATACGGACACGGATGCGGCACCGTTCCCCTTTTTCCTACGAATAAGTCAGGCGAGATGCCATGCTCCGTCCGTTCAGCTCATGTAGAGTCAGGCATAGTAGCGCAAAATTCAATTACGCCTGTCTAGACGCAAGTCAAGTAAAGTACACTACACCAGCACATCTTCGACGAAGCATCGAGGAGATACTCGGCCCATGAGCAAGCCCGCATCTCTTCACTTGGGTCAGCCGTCACATCGAGCATGCAATCTAAGTTTTCCGACGCCGCTGTCTCTTCCACCTAGCCATCCTCCTTTCCCTCCCGGCAGATGGCCGCCCTTCGGCCAGCAAAATGTACATGAGAATGAACCGCTGCGTTACAAATCTTCATCCGTCCGCTGGTGAGCGCCCATGCTTCGCTGAGATGCGTACCATCAAAGAGCTTCAGCCATTTTCCCTTCACCTGGCTGGCCGCTGGTCCCTGTTTGCTGCCGTTAAGCATTGCACCAATCCATTTGCGGCTGAAAACAAAGGATATACAGAAATGCATCCTAGGCGCCTTGCTCAAACACAGTAGTGTCCCTCTCTCCTGCCTCATGCACGCCTGGGCTGCGGAAGCATTGTTGTCAATCGTTTTATATCAGAGTCGTGTCGTTCGTCTTATTCATAATCCCCGAGCCTGGGAACATCGCCTAGGTTCTGCAAGGGAGCCCCCGTGTTCGTCTCCATCTGGTCCGACGACGCGCACGATCCCTCCCAGTCTGTTCGCAACTTAGCTTATGCCGAAGAGGCTGCGTTCGGGACAGGATAAACTCACCGGATGCATCGTCTTCCATCTCATCTACCATGAGTCGCCGTAGTGGCTCCATGATTTCTGTCTCTGAGTTAGCATGCCTTTCAATTTCTCATCGGGTGAAATCCACATGCCATTCTGAATCGCCGCAAACTCGACATCCTCATCACCATGCAAGCCCTGGGGGGTTTCGAAGCAGGGAGCACACCTGCCGACGACTCGCAGGACGCTCCAGGCAGCGTCGCGTTCAATCTTCACACCTCGCTTGACGTGCACCTCGCGCAGATAGATCAAGCACTTGAGGCCCACTTCTCGAGCCACTTGGTCGAAGAGGCCCATATTCTCGGTGCCCGTGTCATCCGTCGCGGGTTTGTTTACGGAAGAGTGCTGGAAAACCTCGTTCTCAAGCAACTGCTCAGTCTCGTGCCTAGTTCCGGCGTCAGGGTACACCAGCATGTAAGGCGCCCAAACCGGAGTTGTTCTGATACATTTCTCGTGTCTTGATCGCGCAAGCTCGTCATTTGGGCTCTTGGACTGCAGAGCCACTTTGATAAAGGTAAGAAAAGCGGCTCCCTCGGTGTTTTGCAAGCTCCGAGCCTGAGCAATGATGTGGCCGATGAGAATGTTGCCGCGGTCCGCCGAGTGCGTACACTCAATGAACCGACAAGACGCCCGAAGGAATGAATCCATAGGTTGCGTTGAGACTTCGCCCTGAATGTTCCTGCGGAGGGCGTTGAGAACCCTTAATTCCATGGGCCCCCCTGTCGCCATCAGCAGAGCAATAATGGCATCCGTAGCAGTCCAAGCCTGGTCGATGAAAACGAGCTTCTCCACAAAGAAGCTGGATACGTGGCCTTCTGGATGATGATGAACTGCATGCACTTCCTCTGACGTCCAGGGAAACGGAGCCTTGCAACCAAGGCGCTCCGACGGGTGCTCGACAATGACATCTGGGCCCAAATTTGGCTCCAGCTGCGCCATTAGGTGACCTATGAGTGCCAGTATTGCTGAGTACGATGGCGGACGCGTGTTAACACGCCGAAGAACGTTGTTCAGCATGCGGGCGTAATTAGGCGGCAGTTCCATCGCCGCGTCCGCCGCGACGATTCGTAGCGCCTTAAGCAGGTAGTCTTCGGACAGAAGGATGCCGGCCTCACGCTCCCCGAGTTTGGCAAACGCCAAGATTGCGCCAAAGTATTCATCCCACGAGCGAAGGTGGAGTTGGAAGAATTGCCACATGTGGTTGAAAAGCATAGTCACCCCCTCCATCACGGAATGCCCCGAGACGTCGTCTTCCAAGTCAGGTTTATCGTCCATGATGTCACGGTCACTGTCCGAATCGATGTGATTCACACCAGATCTTCTACCAGTGTAAAGGCTCGGCAGCTGGGCGGCTATCCTCTCCGCGGCGTGCACGAGCGCCTCTCCCACGAACGCTCGGACGTGTGGCTCCGGGCTTCGTTGGAGGAGGGCTCGATATGCCGTATGACGTGTGTTGAAGTAGTCGTAGAAAGCTAGGGCGCAGTGGGCGCATTTGGCAACAGCACCCCTGATGACCTTTGAAAATGCGTCAAAGAATGGAGTGTCCTTCGTTCGTCCAACGATCTGATCCAGATGCGAGAGAATTGTCTCCATTGCCAGGTTCTGCAGACTATGGCGTGAACACTGCAAGTCAGTGCCGTCGTCCGCTTCGGCGCCAGACTCGGGCTTGTCAGCCTCCCCTGCTTCGAGGCACCGAGCTTGAGTGAAGCAATTCTGCACGAATATCGCGTGGCTGGGATCGAAGAGACAGTGTCGTCTCAGAATGACGGTGTTTTCACCGACTATGTGCTCCTTCAGTTGCGGAGGCATGTCAACCTGCAGCGGAGCGGAAAGTTGCTGCGTCAGCATGGCTTGTTGTTCGGCCGCGAGTGACGATGCACGCTGGTAGAAGAGCATGTAGGCGCTGTAGGTCTTATCAAATATCACACCGTTCGTCTCGTACAGCGGGCGGTTATCAGGTCCACCGAATGTCGAGCTGGCCATCAGGGATGGATCCCATGGAGTCACGACGTCGTCGTTGAACTCGACCCAGTTGCTTCGTCCTACAGGAGCCGGACGCTCTCTGATATAGGAGTAGTAGTGACCGGACTCGGCGGTGCCGGAATGAACGAGGACGCCAACGAGCTCAAAGACGTCTTCGACCGCGTCAGTGCTCGGATCACTGAGGTATTCTATTGTATAGGGTCGCAGGTCGATTGTCGGCGGGAATGCGAAATGGTCATTGATCTTGCTTCGCTGAAGCGTCCGCAAATTGAAGTCGAAGCGTTTCAGGTGGAACATGACGTTGTCCGGAATATCCTTCAAGCACGCCCTACTTGGTGTTAGTAAAGTTGGACAGGCGGAGCATCGCAAGCCGCATGCTACAGAGCAGCTTACCTCTTCACAGCATCGACATGGCGGTCGCATGTCGAACACTTGTACTTGTTATCTTCAGGCAATGATTAGCGTCCATTGACGATGCAGATGGAGTGTTTCACATACCGCCCTCCATGATTTCACCGTCAACATAGGCTTGCAGACTCTCTTCCAGAGTGCTTTTGCCCTTGATATCGCATTGTATCGCCGAGAATAGCTCGAGTCGCTCGGAGATGTGTTCGCATTCCTTGGATTTCACTTGTTGAACAAGTTGTCCGCCATAGAATGAACGAAGCTTTCGTTTGTCCTCCGGCCGGAGCAGCTGCCCCTCCCAGCGGTCGAAGAGCAAGCTGTAGAACTCGTCCACGTCCATCTGGCTATGAATGTCGATAATGGTGTCCTCGTAGGTCTTTATGGAATTGACGAGGGTCGTTGGGTCAACGAATCTGCGGAAACTCTCTTGCATAAAGCCAAAGACTTTTTGGGTATAGAACAGCAGTTGCTGGGAGTCTGTCGGGTCCCGATTTCGAACTCCCAAAATGAAACGACGAAATTCCGTGTTCATGTATAGCTGTGTCAGCAAAGAGTTCAGATAGCAAGTGTTGGAGAGGTTCCGCAAGCCAGCATAGCCGCAAGGCGAGCGCATGGCTTTTGCGCGATCGAATTGATACGGGAGGTCATAGAGATAGGGATCGTCTGATTGGCGTTCGTGAGCAAGCAGCGACACACGTTGATTCAGCCTGGGCGTACCTTTGTCATCGGTGTAGAAAGGCACAAGGTCGTTGAGCAGATGCAAAATTTGATCAAACTGGCGACGGTCTTGTCGGACCAGGCGGAAAATGGCCTCGTACAGCTTCGCTCGAGTACCGCTGTTCAAGATGATACGAGGCACCGAGTCCTCGCCATCGTTGACCTTACGTGGAAAGAGGTGCCGCCACAGCAACATCCATGCAGCGTCCCTGTTTCTGTTAGCGATGAAGCATGCGTCAAAACTTCCATGCTGCTTACTCTGGGATTGCTTTCGATGCTGGCGCTGCAGGATCGCTCTGCAGGCAGAAGTGCAAGACCGAGGCTAGACCACTAGCGACAGAGTCGTAAGGCTCCACTTGATTCACGTCCTCGGTCGAAGTATGCTCAAGTAATAGCTTGCACGTCTGTCCCGCCACCTTATCGAGCTCAATGTGACCAGGGAGCTTCTGAGAGGCTAGCAGAAGCGTTCCTAGCAGCCTGAAAAGCTCATCACACTGGTCCGAGAGCCCCACAGCCTCCGGAAGAAGGTCTGAAACAATCGGCCAGAGGAAAAGAGCCAGGTCACTTGATATCGTGGATCCAGACCCGGGAGCCTCGACGTCTTGAGCCTGTGAGTCTTCGTCGTCGAACTTCGCTGACTCTTCAACCAGCTCCACAATAGCTAGTCGTACTGTCTTTCGGGGATCGAAGAGCAAAAGCTTCCGGACGAGGCCTCGGAAAATGACTTCTGCCGTGATCTGCGTCCAAAATTGGGCATCCAATTGGCCGACCCGCAGGATGGATCCAAAGGTGCTGGCAATCAACGAGAGGTGTCCCTCATCGGCGTAACCCAGGGCATTCGAAAGTATTTCTACAAGGCGAGATGGGGTAGGAGACTCGACGCTTGCACGAAAGGACGCCTTCGAGCTGTAGCTTTCTGTTTGCGTTGTCAGCAGAGCTTCGTTTCGACAGCGATGGGCCGCGGTACTACCTTTCAGCAACCAAACAAAGGTCTGCATCAGAGAGCTCGTAACACGAATTTGCAGCCGTGTGCCTGCGCCTCCTAGTACTTCTGGATCTGACAATGCCTGAACCACAAGGTGCAACGACCTTCGCAGAGCATCATCATAGGAAGTATGCACGTTGGTTCTCTCAAAGCTGGGGGACGCAGCACCCGCCGATGCAGCTCTCCAGACGCTATCCATGTAATCTGCCAATGCATGTATAGCATAAAGTGACTTGAACGGCTGTCCAGGTAGGAACACATCTTTGTAAGAGGCTGTGGCCGTGTCGAAAAGTGAGAGGATGTGGCCATCGGCGGGGAGCTTCACCACAAAATCATAAATCTGTCAAATCTTTCAGCAAACCAGACGGTCGTTCATTTGAGCCAGATCTCTTACCTCTTCCGCGATTTTATCGTCCATACTCAAGTATTCCCATAGCTCCGGAAAATGAGCCAAAACCTCGATTTCCAACGGCAACGAGCCAGGTTTTATCCGAACAGGGGAAGCCGAGTAGTTCTCCTCTCGCTTCACCAACAGGAAGCCGTCGTGGATGCCCACATCATGCAAGGTTTTACAAATGTCCTGCTCCGCCGGGAGCAGCTGGCAGCCGCGGTAGTACACTCGGAGGTTGTCAAAGCCAGTCTCTTCCCGAAGGCTCGTAAGGAGCGAGGAAACTGTGTTTAGCTTACCAATTGTTAAAGGCCTGACGTCCGTTTGCTGGTCGCCGTCAAAAGACTGGTACTTGAGCTGCGCGGGGTCTCCTTCAACCTGCTGAGGGAGCCGAGCCATGAAAGACCTCAGGTCGGCCACGGCGAATTTTGGCTTGGATTGGTACTTTTCCAAGAAGAATCTGAGCAGCTGCAGAGATCGTGTGAATACGCGCTCCTGTTCGCGGACTTCGTCGTCGGTCGCAACGATGACCATGGACTCGTCGTCGCCACTGCTGCTTTCGTCACTGGATCGCTTGAGCTTGCACGCTGCAGCTTTCATCTGGCGTAGGCACCGAGCTACGAGCGCAAGATGCACTTGTCTCGTCCGATGAGTTGGATACGTCAAGATGATGCCGCTCTCCAAGTACACATCGACAGCAAGCGAGGAAATGGCCTGACCAACGAGGATCGGGTTTTCGGCTTCGAGTATAATCCTCCACAACTGCTCGATGCCGCTTTTCGCCAATACTGCTTCATCATCAAAGACAAAGCCACTGTCGCGCTCGTTCACGAGAGAGTTGACCCGCACCTTGATGAACTCAAGCATGCCTTCAGAGAAATATGCCGAAGGAAGTTTCGGCAGGTGTTCCGAGAAGCAAGTCTGGAGGAATGGGTTTGCAGCAGTTGCTTTTCGTGCCGCACTTAATATGATATGCCAGCCTGCTCGCCTGTCGTCTGAACAAGATGATTGCGGGCCGACAAGAATGTCCCAGAGTTTGGCACCCAGGTCATTGTCGATTGCCTCAGGCTGAAACTGTATGAGATTGGACACAAAGTCCCGTCTAGGTTGGTTCGTAGTTCCAGATAAAACTGGAAACACCCCGGCGGCCCGTCCAGCATCTCCCGCATGATCCAGCTCTTCAATGATGAGATTCGCCAGGTTGTGTTGCTCCGTAAGAACTTGCATCTGGTCAACAGTCGCATGCCGTATCGCCATAGAGAGGCACCACAGACTCCCCAGCGTTGTGGCCGACTTGGCGGCAATGTCGTCAATGCAGCTCAAGTACAGCTCGCGGCGTCCCTCAGCGTCTGGCCCGTGACCAAGGAGATCTCTGAATTTTTGCATTGCGACGTGTTGCATCTCAGGATCTGCAACTGGAGAGCCAGCGGCGCAAACAGATGACTCCCTCAGCAAGCGTAAGCAGAGGCCATAGGGTCGGAAGCCGAGTGTGATTTGGTCCGCCTGTGACCTTGTCATCATTTCGCTCAGAACATTGTCCAAGAGCAGGCGAATCGATGGCGAAAACCGATCCATGGGCAAGAACTGGAACTTCTGGCAAAGGCTCAGCAAGCCGGAGTAATCGAATAAGTTCGTTATGTGCGCCATCATGCGTGTCAAGGCATCCGCCACGCGAGGGTCTTGGCTTGAAATTATGCCCTGCCAGATTTGGTTTGTGTGCTCTGCTCGGTAATTTCTAGTCACGACTAGAAAGCCAACGATGTTAGCGCTTTCGACAATGATCTCGGGGTGGCAGTTTGCGCCGAGGATGTAGTCGACAAGGCCTGTCTGAAGCAAATAGCCGGCCAGATGGTTGAGAAAATATGTGCTGTTCTCCTCTCCACCATCGGAGAGCCGCTTCCAGATGGCCACAAGGTGGGTGCACAGGGTGGTGACGGCCATTACGCGAAGTTGCATCTGGCTAGAGCGAATAAGCTTCTCCAAGATGTCGATTTTCCATTCCCAAGCAATGGCTTCGTGTGTATACTGTGGTGCGAGAACTGGGTGGTTGCTTTGATGCTCCTTCAAAATGGCTGCCGACTGCACACGGTCGCTCTGCAGCGACAATTTCAAGATTTCGGTCAGAGCCTGGATTTCCGAGGCCACACAATCGCTGTTCAGGCTGGTGACGTGCTTGCTGATGGTGGCCATCAAAGAGGATGACATGTTCTGCCAGGCTTTGTATCCAACCTCCAACCGCCGCTTTGCCTGTGTCGCACCGTCCTGGCTCATTCGGACACTGCGTACTGAATCTCGCATGCAATCTGCTAGTATCTGGCTTACAGGGGTAAGGCTGTCGGTCAACCTTGGGAAGTGCGGAATGATGTCGGTCAAGGCGTGCGCAAATTGGGACAAGCAGTCAATGTTGCCCCCAGGGCTTGTCTGGAACCTGCCAATAATGTACGATTCCAGTTCCTGTTGGGTCCATCCAAGCCCGGTCACTCCGTCATTAGAGGCTTGTGGAGTGAATCCATAAGGTGCGATGACGCCGTGGACTGATTGGAGATAAATCGGTGAAAGCAGGTCGGGAAGGCGGCGATCCGCAGGTGACGAAGTAGACTGCACCTCGCGAATGGCGAGGCAGTCCAGAATGACGAAACGCGCTGTCAGGGTCGCAAAGCTAGTATAAATGGCCAGGACAGCATTGCCAAGCACAGGTAGTTTGATGAGTTCCGACCTGACCCTGGTCAGTTGGAAAGGTCCAAGACATTAAGAGCCAAATACTCACCTACGAGATGCCACGGCAAGCATGATGTCTGGGAAGGCGGCCCAGAAACTTCTGTGCGCTCGGCGCGACTCCAAGACTATGCTGGAATCGGTTCGTTTCGCGAATTTGACGTACTCATCAAGCCACTCCACGACCTGGGCCAGGATAGACCCATCAATGGGCGTGCCTATTTCTCCTTGTCAGCATGTAGACACAAGTGAAAAATGTTAGAGACATGTGGGGGACTCACTGGTCGAAAAATACTGTGTAAGCCGCTGTAGTGTATCGCACAAGCTCTCCTCTGGCTCGGCATAGGGAAATTGGAGAGTCGGGTCCATATGCATTAGTTGATCACCGACTATATCCGCTTCGAGTCCTGTAGCTGAGAAAGCCATATCGTCGTCGCCCTCACCTTCGTCGTCTTCCGTCAGATTGACCAACTCAACGGGAGGACTGGCTGAAAGTGACGAGGACTTGGAGCTTCCGGAGCTAGTCTGACGAGCGCTGTTCATGACCTCTCCTGGGGCCTCTGCACTATCGCTGAGGTCGCTCATCTCACGAGCCAACGATCTGGCGCCAGAAGTCATCTCAGCTGAGTCGTGAGCAGCTGAAGGGGATGCACTATCCCTCCGCCTGCGGAGGTTGATGGTGACCCTGCTCGACGGGGGCTGGGCAGGTGTGCCCTCCCGGCTGGGGCCTGGCTCTGGCGTCCGGGGCGCATCAGGGCTGTCGTCGACATTCATGGCGCTAGCAGACACGGACTGGTCGACGTCAAGAGTGGTGGAGCTCGAGCCGTCGTGTACCGGACTGACGGTGTTCAAAGAGGCTGCCGGCGAGCCAGGAACAGACGTCCGGCGCCGCTTGCGGGAGGAAATTTCTGTATCATCAAAGGGATTTGGTCGGGTGGGTGGATGATCAGAAGTAGCGACTTCTTCCAGCTCCTCGCGTGGTGTCAGAGACGTCGAGGCTGGATCCATCTGACTGGCGGGGAGGAAGCTTGGAGCGCGATGCGCAGAGGTCCAAAGACGTCACAGCTTCGTGGCAGCCGGCCGTGCGGCAGCTGCGCGAAACTAACATGTGGGGTTAATGAGCGAATCGGCTGCGAGGCGGCGGTGGAATCAGAGGACAAGGACCAGGCAGATCTAAGTTGCAACAGGAACAGCTGGTGATGAGATGGGCTTCAAGAAAAAGTTGAGGGATCCTGAGGTCACGATAAGTGACGTGGGTTTTGGAGGGTAGGGATTGGCTGGAACACGCGGTGCTTGTGTGGGACCGCGACGGGAACTGCGTGCGAGGGGCAGCTTTTGGACCTGTCGCTGGCTGTGGTGGGGGGGGGGGAAAGGCTGAGGCGTGAATTTGATGGACTGGGGTATCCCGACAGTCCCGCGGCGCATTTGTTGTGAGCGCCGGGGAGGACAAAGTTGGTCACTTACTCTGTTCGCTGCTTGCCCCAACTATCAGAGGCATGCAGCATGCATATATGTCGGCTGGGCGCTGAGATCAGATGGGATTCTGAGGTGGCTATGCTTTTGTGATGATGCGAGGCGGGTGGGGGGCGTGCCTGCAGTGACGAGGCTGCTGGAGGAGCACCAGAGAACTTTGGGTCTTTGCGCCAACGGAGGGGGGTTGAGGAATCGACTCCGTGCAGACTGGTGAAGATAAATGGTGAGGGTCTGTGAAGATTAGGTCCGGGGGTATGAGCCATCGATGGCAGACGGGCAGGGCGCTGAGCAAGCGGCGGAGTGTTTTGCTTCGCTGCCTGAAAGCCTTGGCTGTTAGGTGCAGGAGCCAGGGGTGCACTGCCCGCAGAATCGCCAGCAATAGCGACAATTCACCGAGCTTTAATGACTCGTGAATCGTCAAAGGAACAAGCGCCGTGGACAGCAGCTCCAGCTTGTCAGGCAGTGGATCATGTGGCGCAAGCTTTACTTGTATCAGATGCAGATGCTCTCGTCCCAGGTTCCCCAGCTGTCGGCAAAGGTCCAGGCGTCCTCGGCCCCGGCTGGCTGGAAATAACTAATGAATAAGGCGCATCAACCTGCTATGTACGAGTAAGCACTCGAGAGAGGGGCGATGCGAAGGGGTGCCTCGGGATGCGGGGAAGGGTGTGATTGTAGTGCAAGAACGCCATCTCGCGAACATCACAGGTCGCCAGGATCGCTCGCCAACTGGTGTTCGCGATGGGCGACTTGGAAGCGAATGAGCCGTGCAATTTGCGGGCAATGAGCAATTTGCTCTAACTGTACTACCTTGCGTTTCTCCTTGTCGCCTTTCCACGGCCCAGGCGAACTAAAGCAACCCCTCATCAAAGCTGCCTTTCATAAACATCGAGAGGTCCAGCCACGAATCCGCCGAGAAAGTTCCGGTAATGCTTATCCAAAGAACACGACAGGCATGAGGTACTGACTGTTTGTTTTGAAGAACGAGGCATCACGAGAACTTTGAGTTTTGCGTTAATTCCGCCAACATAGCTTGGCTCCAAACCGCACGGGGCTCGCTACCCTGTACCAAAGGGCCATATAAGCGGCGGAGGTGACATAAATAGGTCGGGTCTTTATAGACGCGGCAAGGAGAACAACCATGAAAATCGGAGCCTGGAGCATTGAAACCACTCAATATTACTGTTTAGGTGTAAAACTGCTCCGTCAATTTCGCTGCACTGGACATCACGCAGGTGAAGGGGAATAAATTGTCCCGGTGAAAAGCTGGATGAGCACGAAACCTCGTTTACACATCTCAACTTGGTTTGAGAGGAATTATGGGGAGCTCAATGCCACTTCAGACCGTGCAGATCCAGACTCATCTGATTGCCGAGGTGCTACAGGACGGCCCCCCGTTCTTGAACTTTAGTTGCGTCTCACGTAGTCGTACGCGCCTCTCGTGGCTACCCCTTCGATCCTCAAGCCATTTGGGGCTAGGTGCAGCGATGACAGCCACATCAGTTGGCGCCACAGTTGCTCTTGACCCACTCTGTACTTTGTTAGCACGGTCCAGCAAGCAACCTCCGTTGCCAGTTTCCAGGTCGTCAAGTTTGATGCGACATCTTGAGCACTGACCTGCTCGCCCGCATGCAGCTCGAACTAGGTTTTTGAAGCAAATCGACTTGCTGGTGTTCACAAATTGCCGTGCACGCTGCCCTGTTGCATATACAACATCCTTGCCGCACCATGTCGACGCAAACTCAGCAGGCTGGACGGAAAAAGCTTATCCATCATCTGGACACGCCGTTCTCTACAGTTTCATGGTATACACAACACCGTCACGAATGCCGCATTTTGCAGACTGACTAACGGGACAGACAGGCCAGAGATCTCACACGACGACCAGGACACGATCTTGGAGTTGCTGTGCAAGTGCGCTTCCCCCCATGCTGCTTTTGCCTCGGAATAGTACGCTGACATGAGGCTGTTAAGCTTCTTGAACCCCATAGGTCAGCACCGCAGAGCTCACCTCAAGCCTTCAAAGGGCAAAAGAGTTGCCAAGCGAAAAGCCAGTGCGGAGGACCATGAGAAGTCTTCCACCAAGGTCCCAGCGCCGCCTAAGCCGGAGATATGCGTCAAGGTGGACGTTGGATTCAACTCAATTACCAAACATCTCGAGGAACTCTCTCATGTGGTCTCACAACCCAACACTAAGCCCACGAATACCACCAGCCAACCGTACTCGATGGTATTTGTCGCGCGAGGCAATCAATCGTCCGCATTCAATGGCCACTTTCCCAAAATGATCTGCGCCGCCTCCAAAAACACCCAAAGAGACCAAAAAACTCGTCTCGTTGGCTTCTCGAAGCCATGTTCAGACAGACTTAGTTCCAGCTTGGGAATAGCGCGTGTGTCTTCAGTCGCCATTGAGAGGGATGCTCCCGGAGCAGAAGCGCTTTGGGCATTTGTCCAAAAGGCGGTGCTGCCAGTGGATGGATCCTGGCTTGATGGCATTGGAGATACCAAGTATCGAGCGACCCAGATTGTCTCTGCGGAAACGACTGTGGGCAACAAAAAGGCACGTACAACATAACATTTACAAGAAATTTTATTAGTGGTTCCATAGTGGTCCCGACTGACCTTGGTGGTGTCGATTCCTTGGAATTCGATGAACCACAGCGGCTGAATGAAGAAAGCGTACATGTCAGCGCAAAGAAACAGATCATGTTCGTGAATCGTTAGCTTAGGTTATGCCCCGAGGTTTCTGGGCTGCGTTCGGGGCTGCGTAAGGCATGCGCGCCATCCCCGTCTTGAGTTCCACATTGGTGACATGGCGTCTAGCTGTAGAGACGAACGGCGCAGAGTAGACCCTCGACGAGCGCTCGGAGGTCCAACGACGGCCATCGATCTGTATTGTGCTTGCGCCTCTCCATTCCATATTCGCTCAACTGGTCCGGTTGGTCGCTCGTGCGCATTCGTGCCACGATGATCAGACCCGTCACGTCTACGCAAGATGCATTGCCTGCAAAGGAACCTTGACGTTCAAAGACTTTAATCAGCTCGCGAGCGTGGCGCAAATGTGCCCGATGACCACTGGGAGCTCGAGTGTCGCCCGGCCAGCAGCTGTTCAGTGCTACCGAGGGGGGCTTCGAGCAGGTAGCCGGAGGCAATGCTTCTGCCACGTGCCTGCCTGCCTCTAGTCCTGTTCGCCGCTGCCCTGAACAGCTGTTTGTTCTTCCTTTCTTCCTTTCCTCTTTCCTTCAACAATTGTTGAGAGGAAGTCAATGAGGCCACGCAAACTTACCTCTCAACTCCACACCAGCCTGAGCACGAGCAGGCAGAGGCAATTTTCCGGCTGGTCGACACTTTCTTGCGAGCTCTTGGATCGTTTTCATCATCTCTTTACCAACAAACAAGAGAGGTTACAAAAGGAATCAAAACTGACGTTACTGAAAAGGTCACGCATAGGTTCCTGACGCAGGAGCTTACGTATTTGCCATGGGTGCTTCTGGGTTCAGCGCCGAACAATTGGCCGCTGCCCAGGCCCTAAACCGCAGCTTCAAGACGGGAGAGTTGAACGACAGAAAGGGCAAGAAGGGACGCTCAAGGGCAGAGCCTGCGGCCTCAAGAGGTATGACTATTCACACTAGTCTTAAGTTACAATTTACGAACGAATGTCCAGGCAATCATTGTCACCGTGGACCCCAGGAATCTGCACCTGCGCCTTCGTATTTTCTTGCCTGTCGGGTCTCAAGCCAGTGGGAGCATAACGAACCGGCTCAGGGAAGTACGCCGGCAACAATCATTGGCACCGCCGGGTTCGACTTCCTCCATCGACGTAACGATGCGCAAGAAGCCAACGCTGATGACGCTAGTGTCACGCACAGCAACACCGTACAGGTCACGGAACCAGCTCAAGTCAAGCCAGAGCCTGCTCAAGCTGATTGCAGTGTGCCACTTTCGACCAACAGTGCGGCCGTGAAAGAAATGGGCAAACAGAATGATCCTCACTTGGCCGCGGTGATCAGTTCTCACCATTTTGAAGAAAAGAAACCAGACGGAACCCCGGCTGGCACCATGATGGATCGGTTCTTCTCGCTAGTCGGCGGCCGGGAGTGCGTTCAGGAGAAACCCAACGAACCTGTCCTTGGCTCTGCAAAAGATGACAAGGCCGTCATAGATACTATTAAGCTGGAACCATTGGAAGGCGTCTCGCAAACTATGGGCAATATCGCTGTTCCATTGAAGGCCCTGCCCAGCGAGGATGCAACGTTTCCAGATGAGACGCCTCCTACGTCGGAAGGCACACCGGAACCACCGGGTGAGAAGCGCCTCTGTCCGCACGCTCACAGCTTCGTCTCGACCAAAGCAGCTTCACCTGAGAGCCGCTCTCAGGTTTCTCTGCCTCATGAGACAGTTCTGCCACCCAATGCGCAGACGAACCATCAAACGAATACTCAGAGTCACGGTCATAGCGACTCTCACATTTCTGCTGCTAGAGTTGCCCCATCCGGTTCGTGGCTCGGCCATATAGCCGCTAACAGCATTCCTCTGATGCCTTCTGCTGTTATAGTCCCTGTCGCAGCTGTTGCATATGTTCCTGTCCACGCAACACACCACACGCCACTGCAGCCGTTGGGTATGTCGCATCACCTTGGCGCCATGTCCTCTCTCGCCCAGCCCAGCAACAAGCCAGCTGGAGGCCTCAAAAGCTCCATGTGGGCGTCCTAAGGCCACGTCGACGGTGAGCGAGAGATTAGGCACTTGCGTATCAAGGCAAGAGCTTAGTTGGGCGTGGGAAATGCATAGGGTTACCATTGGTCATTGGTGACAGAACTCCCGCCTGTGGTCTTACTAATTGAATCTGCGGAGCTTTGTGGTATTGTAGAGTCACATACAAAAGGTATTTGAGGACTTGATGCTGTTATTCCTGTGATTGACCTTCGCCTCAATTGGGGGTTTCGAGACAAACCATGCCACCGCAGTCCACATCTTTGCGGTGAACATGCGCGAAGAGGTTCAGGGAAAGGCCATTAGAGCCAAGCCTTAGCCCACCAGTCTTGAAACCTAATAGATTGCTCTTCAATATGCTTATCTGATCTGATTCACGTCTACCCAGACATGCCCTTCTCCAACAACCTGACACCTTCCCTGACTTTTGGCGAGAAATGCTTCCTCAGCAGCTCGCCTTCCCACACCGTCGACGCAAACGGGTTGCTACCCTCGACCGTCTCGCTCATGGCGCTGTACTTGCCGTTGCCCTTACGCTCCTCCGTATTCCACAGGCTGTTGACCTTTTTGGCGTGCGTGTGCGCGACGTCACCGAGCAGCGCGAGGACAGCCTGGGCGGACTTGTCGGGAAGCTGCAAAGCCGTCGTCATGAGCTGCTTGGTGAAGGCGGCGAGGCGGAGAGGCGGGACCTGGCGGACGTTGTATTGGGGCACGAGAATACCGGTTAATGAGCGAAGCAGCAGGACCGTGGTGGTCTGGACATTGATCTTGGAGGTGGACGAGGAGGTCATCGAGGCGAGGCGAGTGTTTTCGAGGTCGGGGTTGGTGGAGAGCGGGAGGAGGGACTTGAAAAGGTGAGTGATGAAGTGGGACAAGTCGAGGTGCAGCTCGTTTCGAGAATTGTGAGCATCTTGGCCGGCGAGGAGAGCAAAAGCCGTGACAGTGCAGAGGAGCGCTTCGCGGGTCAAGTTTCGCTCGGGGGTCTCATCGTCATCCTCGTCTTCCTCAGCGTCCACGTCGTCAGGATTCGCATCGGCGTCTTCATCGCTGTGGCGGATCAGGTCTTTGAGCGCCTCGAGGAGATCGCCAAAGAAGTCTTGGTTGATGAGGTGGGCGTATTTAGCCAGACCCTCCAGCACGGCGCCCATAAGGTGCGGTAGACGAAGCTTCAGGATGCGGAAATACGTGGCAAAGACAAGCTTGAGCGTGTCCGACTGCATCCTCTCGCGCTCCTCATGACTGACTAGCGCGTCGGCTTGCGCCATGTCCTTCTCCAACGCCTTCTCCTCCTTTAGGTTTTTCCTCATCCGCTTGGTGCGGAACTCCTTCTTGCCCCTTTTCGGCTTTGGACCATCTGGATCATGACGATCTACCCTGTTCTGTGATGCCTTGCCCGAAAACTCGGACAACAGGCGTAGGCTCAAAAACAGGTTCAAGACGGTTTCGTCCACTTCAAACTCCCGAGCCTTCATCATCTTGGTCAACAGCGAGGCAGCCTCGAGTGTCGGCCGTCCCTCTTCATCCTCCCGGAACAGCGTCTCCAGCGCCTGCTGGCTCTTGATGGCATCCGCGTCGACCTTTCTCCTGCTCAGCTTGCCGACCAGGATCTTGAGTAAATCGGATCGAAAGTTGAAGTGAGGGACCGACGTGATCAAAGTACACGCACAAGTGATTGCAACGTTTGACAGGCTCTGGCCATTTCGGAGCGGCTTCGTCTCGAATTTGGCGCATCGAGCCAGCTCCCGGATGTAGGTTTGGTACCCAGCCACCAAAGATTGCTCAAACTGTCGCAACTGGCGAATTTCCTTTGAGAGCTTTTCCTTGGAGACCTCCAGATCTAGCGGTCGTATCCGGTACCCAGGAATGATGTCCTTGTAGACCGCCATCTGCGTCATGAGGGCCAGCATCTGGACGGTGGGAACTGTGGACTTTCCAATCTTGGCCATGGCTTTCAGCGAGCTGACGTTCTCCTCGGGATTTTCGCTGATTGCCGATGCAAGCTTTGCAAGCTCTTCTTGAGCCTCGAGAATCTGCTGGGGCTCTGGAATTATCGGCTTCTCCTCCTCCACCTTCTGCTCCGGCTCAAACTCGATGTCCTCCTCCTCGCGCCCCTCCAGCCACTCGGTGTCGCTCTCAATGGACCCAGCATCATCGTCGGCTTCCAGACCACGCAAGAGCTCTACGCGACCATCCGTGGTCTTGACTTGAGGGAGCTTCGCGCTTTCCTTTGCGGTTTTCTTGCCCTTTCGGCGGCGGGACTCGTAGTCCTGCTCGAGGTTCCAGTTGGACGCATGCTTGAAGAAGTCCTTCTGGGCTTTCCTTCCCGAGCCGTCGGCCTGTGCCTCGTCGTCTGAGGAGTAGTGAGCCAGCTTTCTTCGTTTGGTGCCGTTGGTCGTCATTTTGAAGGCGTGTGCGGTCCACGTCCGCAACCGATGGCTTCGAAAGCTTTGAATGCCTCAATGCGAGGCCCAAGAAGGTTGATGGCCCGTACTTGGGGAATTATTTTGAGTCTGCCAATCACCGGCCGCGCTGACGGCTCACCGCCAAAATTTTGGAATTTTCTGCCGCGCGTCTTAGCGCAACATTGCCCCTCCAGGGCCAAAATTTCCAGCTAAGCCAGCCAGCCATCCATTTGTCGACGGGCCCAATTCACCATCCGCATCTCAGCAAGCAATTGCGAAGACTGCCGACGCAATGGGCTTTACGAAAACGCCCGTTCGGGCGCTCAAAGCAGCCAACAAGGCGAAGCGACAAGAGCTTTTCATCCAGCACAAAAAGGTCAAGGACAAGGAGCGTCGAGAGGAGAGATACCGCCGCAAGAAGGAAGAAGACCGAGACCCGGAGCTGAGAGCCGCCCGGTTGGCAAAGAACAAGGCCGTGACATTAGACCAGAAGCGCGTGTGGGATGAAGGGAACGACGATACCCTGGGCGCCGTAGTGGACCTGGAGAAGCTGAGGAGGCGGAGGATAGAGCAAGCCGAGGCAGAGGAGCAGGCTGCCCTGGATGCGGAGATGAAGGATGGCGAGGATGACGACGAGGACCACGACAGCATGCTGGACTCTGACGAGGAGGAAGACGAGGAGGCTCGAGAGGCGGCATTGGAGCGGCAACGAGAGAAGCGCGCGAAAAGAGACAACAGCATTGCTCCGTCGACGACGAGCACGAATCTCGATTTGACGCCGTCGTCGCTCGCTCTCAAGTTCCCCACGCTCTTTACCGACGTCCCCCCGCCAGAACCTAAGATACTCTTCACGACCTCTCTCAACTCGACGATCCACGACGAGGCCCAACTCATATCGACCCTGTTCCCCAACACCACCTACATCCCCCGATCGGGCCATCGATATGCCCACAAATACTCCCTCCGAGAGATTTGCAAGTTTGCAATGAATCGCGAATACACGGCTGTCGTTCTTGTGAAGGAAGACATGAAAAAGCCCACCGGTCTTTCTGTTGTTCATCTTCCGTCCGGCCCGACTTTCCATTTCAGTATTTCAAACTACATCGAAGGGAAGAAGCTGCCCGGTCACGGCAACCCAACGAACCACTACCCTGAGCTTCTCCTCAACAACTTCAAGACCCCGCTTGGTCTCTTGACGGCGAAACTGTTCCAAACGCTCTTCCCTCCTAGACCCGAGTTCCAGGGTCGGCAGGTCGTTACGCTGCATAATCAGCGCGATTACATATTTGTGCGCCGCCACCGATATGTCTTCCGAGAGAAGCGCGCAACGGAAAAGAGCATCGTCGACGCAGACGGAACGGAAATGAAGGGCGTTGAGGGCATTCGAGCTGGCCTGCAAGAGCTTGGACCTCGATTCACGCTGAAGCTGAGAAGAGTAGATAAGGGAATTGGACGAGCCGGCAGCGAGGGCCACGATGCTACGCAGTGGCAGTGGAAAGCAAAGATGGAAAAGGACAGAAAGCGTTTCAATCTGTAGACAGATTGGCGGCATGGAGTATTGCCAGTTATTTCGGGCATGGGCATCCTTGGAAGCGACCAGTTGTAGATTACGTCGTTTCAACTACTACTTCGTCGGGCGAACAGGGTCGAGTTCTGGAGCAACAACTTATTGTCAGAATTATAAAGCGCAATCTTATGAGCTCAATGCGTCTTTTACAAAAACCTGCCGGAACCCAGTCCAACATTGTCCTTGACCGCATCAACGGACAGCTCCAGAGCACCGATAATGCAGCCCCCTTTTACCCAGATTTGCGAGAATTGTGCTGCAGCATGACGATCGAGTATCTGCGCCAGTTTAGTGGCAGGCTTACTGAGCAGATACACCCAACGACTTACGCAATGATTCCGGCAACTGCAACAAGGACCCCAAACACGGCTTGGTCGGCCATGACACGATCCGAAGTCATCCAGCCCGTGACGATGATGGTGCTCGTCTTGAGATGGCCGACTACGGTGCTCGACACGGGTCCTGTCTGGTCCACTATGAAGAATTGGGATATATTGATCATCGAGGCGAACACGCCCGACTGCGACTCGTCAGTTTTGGCAGGAGACGCGCTTTGGAGAAGCGTACAAGCCCTATCGTAATACATCTGTCTGTAGAGACCTGCGTCCAGTTTGGAAATTTGTCTATGAATGGAATTGCGTAGAGCAGAAGAAATGAAGCAATGGGCGCTTGGTTGAAGAGAAGCTGCATGCTGGTCATCTGTAGTTTTCTGTGGTAGCTGGCTATCCATACCGTGTACAAAGACGACGCAAAAATGCCCGTGAGTGCAAACACAGTTCCTAACGGAGAAGTGATTTGGGTCGTCGAGTCCTTCGCCGTGGAATCGTAGTAAGAGACAATGCCGACGCCTAGACAGGCCGGGATCAGAGCGACAACAGCAAGGGTTGGCAAGGCTGTCCCGTAGAGAACAAAGTTCATCAGTGCGGTAGTTGGTGTGACTAAGATCCGTGCGATCTGATAAAAGGTGACAGACGAAAAGGCCAGGGAGAGATTCGGAAGGATGACGTTGAGACACATGGCGATGGCCAGAGGGAAGAGACGCTTCATGGATGCATGACGGGGGACAAAGTAGGCCAGCTGCGGCCTTGAGAGGACAAGCAAAGTAGCCCACGTCACGGAAAAGTGAAAAGAGGCAAAGGAGAGCTGGCAGAGCTTCCAGGAGGGATCTGAAAAGATGGCTTTGTTGGTAAAGACCTCATGGCCGTCAGCAAGGCTCGCGGGCCCATGATAGATGATTGACATACGATTCCAACGGTGGCCAGAGTGTTGACAGCCATCCAAAGCACTGCCGCTACAAAGTTTGGAGGCTTAGCCTCTGGTCGTTCTGCAGGCACTATAAGTCGGGTCTTTGGGCTGCTTTCATCTTGACACTCTCGGGAGCCAGATTGTTCATCTTTGTATGCGGAACAGTGGAATGACTCGGAGCTCGTTGTATCGCACGTGTTGCTCATTTTGGAGAGCACGTATAAGTTGCAGCCTGTGGGGAGTCGAATTTCCGGTTTGTATTCGAGAGTGCATGGGGCTGCTTTGGATGAGATGGTACCGGGCGGGCGGGCGGTGGAAGAAGGGAAGGGCTACCTTGCCTGGCACGTCGCGAGGAAGAAGCCACTTAAGCTCTTTGAACACTCCGATCAGGTTCATTCTGCAGGTAGCTTGACAGCTATAACAGACAGCCTGGCAGGTGCCCCAAGCTCAAATGGGCAGGAGCGATGGCGAACAGGTTCCTAAAATTGGTCATGGGCGGAATGGCGATGCGAGCGAAAAACTGGACTTCATCGGACCTTTAATAAAGAGCATTGGCGCACTTTTTCTGAGAACGCCTTGTTCCAGATGAGAATTTGTTTGAGCTGTGTCACTGGTCGATCTGGTCTACCGAGTAACTTGAAATTGCCCACTCGTAAGAGACACATGGACCTATCAACCAAAGCACAATTTTCAAAGCTATCGTCTTGCTATGCTGTACGATGGACTTGGCGTCATATCACTGTTACATCTGCCATGGTGATGCTCTGAGCCGTTCGCAACTTTCGTCTCAGGCGCCCCTGGAGTATCGGAAGCACTCAACGCTCGCGCCAAGTTCGCAAAGTCGCAAAGCAGCAGTGAATTCCCAATGAGATGCATATTTCGAGACCAATTGTTTGTCAAGTCAATATCATTTGCTGGGGGAACAGGGCAAGGTGAAGGAAGAGAGCCTTGCGAGCCTAGCAGGCCCCACATTCGCCCGAAAGGTCAAGCTGGGCAATGGCGACGGTTGAGTGGCGCTAGCGAAGGGGCTACGCCACACAGGGGACACCCCTACGGAGCGCAAACGGACAGACGCAAGGCCTCATGCGCAAACGTCGTGAGTCGTGACACCACCGATACGAGCTCAGAATCTCATATTTGGACGACGCTTGTGCGCCTGTTTCGCAATATTAACGCTGCAGAGACCTCATGGGTTCTGCTCGAGCTGGCGAGCCGAAACGTTGGACTTGACGCTTGCCCACCCTCAACCCTGTGCGCCTTCCCTGTCATGCGCCGCCGCAGCAGGTGCAGTAGCTGTCGCCTTTGAGTCTCTTGCTCCTGCCGCCATGACGCAGCGGCTGCTAAAGAGCCTGCACTGGAGCCCATACCGCCATCCCGCGAGACTGTTTACAAACTTATCGCTCTGCCCGAACCAACGAGACACACTGCCGAGGGCGAGCGTCAACATGGGCAGCGGTGAGTGCGGCCATTGTCGAACCCTGCGGCTCAGATGCCGAACGCTGGCCAGTGCTGATCATGATGAAGCTGCAGTCAACGGCAGTCGCGCGTACCTTCCGGACCTCGATGTCTGGAAACGTGCTCCTCTCCTGAAGGGGACCACGCAGTTTGAGCCCCGACCAAACGTCAAGAACATCATGGTTACCGGCGGCGCAGGCTTCATGTGAGTCGCTCGCTCACCCCAGGTGTGGTGTGGTAGCAGCTGACCTCTGGCCATCGCAGTGCGTCCTGGGTCGTTCGCCATCTCACTCTCACCTACCCGCAAGCCTACAACATTGTCTCCTTTGACAAGCTAGACTATTGCTCGGCCCTCAACAACACCAGGGTCCTCAATGACAAGCGCAACTTCACCTTCTACCACGGCGATCTGACCAACCCTTCCGAGGTCCTCGATTGTATGGAGCGGTACGACATCGACACCGTTCTACACTTTGCAGCCCAGTCGCACGTGGATCTCAGCTTTGGCAACTCGTACGGCTTTACTCAAGCCAACGTCTACGGTACGCACGTCCTCCTCGAGAGCGCCAAGAAGGTTTGTGTCAAACGCTTCGTCCATGTCTCCACCGACGAGGTCTATGGCGAAGTCAAGGAAGACGACGATGAGCTTCTCGAGTCCAGCATCCTCGCGCCAACCAACCCATATGCAGCCAGCAAGGCGGCCGCCGAGATGCTGGTCCAGTCCTACCAAAAAAGCTTCAAGCTGCCGACCATCATTGTCCGCAGCAACAACGTGTACGGTCCGCACCAGTATCCCGAAAGTGAGTATCTCCTGTTCAAGCACTTGAGCAATTGATCATTGCCGACGCTGCAAAAGTACTGAGACGTTGAAGAAATCATCCCAAAATTTGCTTGTCTCCTCGATAGGGGACGGCCCGTGGTGCTGCACGGCGACGGCAGTCCCACACGGCGGTATCTCTATGCTGGAGATGCGGCAGATGCTTTCGATACTATCCTCCACAAGGGCCACGTTGGGCACATTTACAATGTCGGCTCTGCGGACGAGATTTCCAACCTGGAACTCAGCGGCAGGATCCTCGATACAATGGGCATCGACACAGGCAACCCAGAGCGCTTGCAAAAGTGGATTAAGTACACGAACGATAGGCCGTTCAACGATCGCCGCTACGCGGTGGACGGAAGCAAGCTGCGAAAGCTGGGCTGGGAGCAAAGGACGAGCTTCGCGGAAGGTTTGCGAATCACCGTGGACTGGTATCGTCAATTTGGAGAGTCATGGTGGGGGGATATCAGCCATGTCTTGACGCCCTTCCCCATCGTCAGCGAAGGCGAGGTTATGCCGGACGATGTCCATTCGATGAAAGATGAGCCACCGCTGCCTGGCGATGAGTGCCACTCAACGGTGAAGAAGACGGACTCCGGCTGAAAGGCCAATCTGATCTAAACTAATGACTTACGGTTAGCATCGGTTGACATAACATTCCTAGATGGCAGGCATTGAGCAGAACCTGAGATACCAATATATAGACGAGCAGATCAATCGAACTTGCAATTTCAGACGTGGGCTTCGGCGAGCAGCGAACTTCACAGGGCATTGATGCAGGCGCTCGAGCAAGTAATTAAGGCTCTAGTCCGATGCAATTCACTAAGCCCTGAGTCGAAGAGATGCGGTCCTGGGGGGCAACCGACGAGGCAGAGGCCGAGTTGCTTACTGATTGAGGCTACTGGAGGACGGTCCAACACATTGGCTTTCGTCTACATCCTGACGCAACTGGGAGTGGGGGCCGTGATTGGGATGAATGCATGCATAAGCTGGACCGTACTTGCGACGGAGAGGGAAGGTCATGTCCGCAGCCGAGCCAACACGTCGACAGCTTGCGCGGCAGTGCATGGAAGCAGAACCAACGTCCCTTACGCAATCGCTCTGCTCTCTTTTCTTGATAAGTGAGTGTCAACAAGGCGTTCTCAGATGAAACTCACACCTGATTTCATTTGGATCCCAGCCCGTTTCCAGATCACACATGTCTTCCCGATAGCGATGACCAGTTCGGTCCTCGCATCGACGTCGCCTGCCGCTCCTTCGACTTTACGTTGCTCTTTGAGGACGCCGTCTTCATCGCTCTGCCGGCTGCTGTCTTTCTACTGCTGCTGCCGCCGAGGCTTTGGTCGTTATGCAAGAGCTCCATTAAAGTGACTTCCTACAGGCTGGCGACCTGGAAACTGGTAAGACCCGACGCCAATGTTGTTGCGCTCTCAACTCGACGGCTAATCTTGCCATAATGAGGCCCTCCTTGCGCTGCTCTTTGTTTTTCACATCGTCCTCCTCGTGTTTCGTTTGAGAGCAGATTATCTGTACACACGCCTGAGCGTGGCCTCGGGCGTCCTCGCCTTGGCCGCACTGCCGGCGGCTGGCGTCCTGTCATTCATCGAGGACCAACGTTCACTACACCCATCAGATGTTCTGGTGCTCTACTTTTCCGCATCAAGCCTTTTGGCATTGCCCCGATTGCGCACTTTGTGGCTCATTGACACGGGCAACAGTGCTGTCAGAGCCATCTGGACCGTCGTCTTTATCATCACTGCGATAATTGTGTTTGTCGAGTCTCTACGAAAGACGAGAATTCTTCAGCCGTCGTACAAGCACATAGCCGCGGAGCAGACCACCAGCTTTTGGAACCGGAGCTTCTTTGTCTGGGTCCTACCATTCTTCAGGATCGGATATTCCAAAACTCTGGATCTCGACGACGTCCCCAAAGTCAGCGAGGACTTGCAAGAGAGAGCCACGTGGACGAAATTGGAGAGATCATGGCAGAAAACTCAGGGTCGGCATCGACTGCTTCGAGCGACATTCAGTGCCAACCTGTGGCTCTTTATGTCTGCCGTCGCGCCACGCCTCGCTCTATCGGCTTTTACGTTCTGTCAGCCGTTTCTCATTGAATCATCGGTGGCGCATCTCGGCAAGCATGAGGACAAGGATGACTCTCGACAAGGTCAAGCCCTCGTCGGCGCCTTCGTTCTCGTCTACCTGGGAATTGCGGTGCGTTGTTGATTTGCAGGACCATGCAGCATAGGCGCCATCCTGACATCATGAAAAAGATCTCTAGGGCATTGTACTGGAGGCAAACCTATCGAATGATGGCAAGAATACGCGCTGGGCTTGTGTCCAAGATTTACCGGCACACGACTACGCTGCGAGCCGTTGATGTCACGGACTCGGCGGCCATAACTCTGATGGGTACAGACGTTGAACGTATTGTGCAATCTTTGAGGTTGGTTCACGAGATCTGGGCATCGGTCCCCGAGGTCGGCATTGCGATTTGGCTTTTGGCTCGTCACATCTCCGCCGCGTCCGTCGTACCCCTGATAATATGCTTGGGTAAGTATGCCGCCCGGGAAGCTACGTGCTGCTACAGTTTTGACGAGATGAATGATCTTGAATATGGCCTCCAAGCTGATAATCGTGCGCAGCATCGGTTGCAGGAGCATCGCGAATAGGAGCACTTTTCGGCCCGGCACAGAAGGCTTGGGTCGAGCGCGTACAGACCAGGGTTGCAGTGACAGCCAACATGCTTGGCGACATGAAGGCCGTGAAGATGCTCGGTCTTTCCGAGGTGTTGAGCAACGTTGTTTCCAAGCTACGGATCATTGAGTTGCAGACTTCCGAACGGTTTCGCTCTATACTAACGTGGCAGATACTTGCCGGTAAGCATCGAGACCCACAGGCTCCGACGTCAGGAGGAAAATGCTAACAACGTGAATGCAGGCAATGCGCCAGCAGTACTTGCACCGTTTGTCACCTTCGTCACATACGCCATCATGTCCAAGGTCAACAAAGACGAGACGCTCCTGTCAGCCCAGGCGTTCGCATCTCTATCCCTGATCAATCTTGCGACAAACCCTTTGACGTATTTTTGCCAGGCTTTGCCAACATGTATGCAGGCCGTCGCCTGCTTCGGTCGCATAGAGACGTACTGCTCCAAGAAGCCGGCCGAGCGACCTTGCTCGTGTCCACCCACCCCCCTGCAAGACTCCACAGGCTACAGTCTGGAGATGAGACGCGCCAGCTCGCGGTTTATCCCAGGCAAAGACCTTATCTCGTTCACGGGAGCCGATATCTCCTGGTCCGAGGAGGCGCCTGGTCCTGCCTTGCATAACTTAGAGTTAACTATTAGTTCAGGGTTCACCGCTATCATCGGCCCGGTCGCGTCGGGGAAGTCTACTCTGCTGGCGACTCTCATTGGAGAGACGACCCTGAAGCGAGGCTTTATGACTGATGTTCTTTCGGGTGTTGCTCTTTGTCCTCAGACACTCTGGATTGTGAATGATACTATCCGGCGTAATATCATCGGAGACTCGGCCTTTGATGAGAAATGGTATAACTTTTCTGTTGACTGCTGCTGTGTCCGGGGGGACTTGGAGAAACTCACCCAGGGAGATCAGTCCAAAGCCGGCGGTAACGGTGCTTCTCTGAGCGGTGGGCAACGCCAACGAGTGGTCTGTACCCTCTAAACCCATCGATTTGTTTCGTTATGACTTTGCATGCTAACGTCGCGAATTTTGAATGCAGGCTCTGGCACGTGCTGTTTACTCTAGACTTCTACTCGTAGTAATGGACGATGTCACAAGCGGATTCGACAACAATACGGCCTCTGCCATCGTTCTGAATTTGTTTGGCAAAAAGGGCCATTTCCGAAAAGCGGGTATATCTGTGATTCTGGCTACACACAACCGTAAGTACGACGCTAATCGAATATCGTTTGGTTTTGGCTCACACATATGCAGAACAGCTTCTTGCTCAAATGGACTCCATTGTCATTCTCGACGGAGGTAGAGTGGCTGACTACGGCTCATACGGGGAGGTTTCATCGCGATCGGCTGCCCTTATTGAGCAAGTGGAAGTGGCAGAGGTTATGTCACAATCCAACACTATCGATTTTGCAAGTATCAACGAGCAATCCACCACGGAGGTCAAATCTCCCCCCAAAGTCGCTGACGGCAAGACTCCTGACGCGAGCGGTCCAACAAGGCGAAGCGGTAGTTGGTCCGTCTACGCATACTACACTCGCAGTGCTGGTGCCGTATCAGTGGTGTCCTGGGCGCTATCTACTGTCATCGGAGCTGTTGCCACCAATTATACCAGTGAGGCTTATTTTCGAAGCTGTACGAGGTTGGAGGCTAACCCTTTGCTCAGCGTTATGGATTCAGAGATGGACAAAGGCAAACGAAGAGGAACCGAATGAGAACCTTGGCCTATACCTGGGCGTTTATGCCCTGCTAGTTGTCTTGTCTACGGCTGGCGTAGCTGGCGAGTGTTGGTGAGTCGTCATCCCGGTGATTAGTCTTTATCAAATAACATATCTGACTGCTCTGTGCAGGGTGTTTTTCATCAAAATCATCAACAACACAGCTCTACAGCTTCATTCAGACCTGCTCCAGGCAGCCCTCAGGTATGTACAAAGAGCATCCACTCTACGCTGAAAACCACTCTGATAGTCGGCACTGTAGAGCGCCGTTTGACTTCTTTCAGAAAACTGATATCGGTATCATTACGAACCGGTTCAGTCAAGATATGGATCTCATCGATATGACGCTCCCTTCTCAAACGATCCAATTCACCACAGGTTTGCGGCTCTCCTTTGTTACTAACGCACCCTACTGATATTTTCTTAGGAGCTACAGCTTGTGCTGTCCAGCTGATTATCATTTGCATCCTGGGCAAGTATTTCGCTATAGCTATTCCGCCGTTGGCGGGCGCTTTATTCGTCATTCAGCGGTACTATCTTCGTACGTCGCGACAGGTTCGTCTCATGGACATCGAGGCCAAGGCCCCGATATACAAGCACTTCATCGAGACTGTGCAAGGTGTTGCCAGCATCCGGGCATTTCGATGGTCCTCGGCCTTCCACGACTACAATAGTGAGATCTTGAATCAGTCGCAGAAGCCATTCTATATGCTCTTCTGCGTGCAGCAGTGGCTGGCTTTGGTGCTTGACCTCATGGTTGGGGCTATTGCCGTCGTCATTATCGCCATAGCGACGTCTCTTACTGGCAGCATCAGTGCTGGCGGTCTCGGTGTTTCTCTAGTTTTGGTTCTGGACTTTAATATGCTCCTGACTCAAACCGTCCAGGCGTGGACGAAGTTGGAGACGTCGATTGGAGCTGTGTCTCGCGTTCAGCAGTTCCTGGAGGATACGCCGTCGGAGCCCAATGGAGCCTTGCCGCCGTCTACCGACTGGCCGTCGCGAGGTGCGATTCAATTTCATCAATTGACTGCCAGCTACGGGTGCGGTCCCCACCCCCCTTGCAAGGCTTTGCTACCCGAGGAAGCTGACCATGATATTCCACATAGACAAAACTCCCATTCAGTACTGAACAATATTAGCCTGAGCATCCTGTCAGGAGAAAAGATTGCCATTTGCGGGGCTTCCGGGAGCGGCAAGTCGTCTCTCATAATGACGGCCTTCCTCATGATGGAGCTCCACGAAGGACACATTACTATTGACAACGTAGACATATCGACGCTTCAAGGGGAAGCTCTTCGTTCACGCATCAATGTCATACCGCAAGAGGCATTCTTTGTGCCCGGTACCGTCAAGTTCAATATCGATCCGCAGCTTCGCTCGTCGGACGCGTCCATCACGGGCGCGCTACAAAAGGTTGGCTTGTGGCCCAAGATTCGCACCGCCGGAGGCCTGGACGCGGACTTGGCAACGTCAGAATGGTCGCACGGCGAGAGACAGTTGCTATCTCTCGCGAGAGCGATTCTGACCCCCAGTAAGATCCTGATTATGGACGAAGCCACGAGCAGGTAAGATGACTCTGAACGTTTGGCAAACCAGGTCTGACCTGCCCCACAGCGTCGACGAGCATACCGAGGCCACCATGCAGGGAGTCATAGATTCAGTTTTCAAGGACCAGACGATAATATCGGTGCTCCACCGCTTCAGGTATATCGACCGCTTCGATCGGGTCGCGGTGCTGGGGCACGGGCAGCTGGTCGAGTGCGACACGCCCGAGAGACTGCTCGAGCGACCATCGGCCTTTCGAGAGCTTTACCGTGCCCAGAGCCTGCAGAGATAAGACTTGGTCCGTGTATTTGGGACAAGAAGCAAGGTTCAAAGACGCAGGTGGGGATGGCATGCCGTCCACATCTGCGTAACTCGATATTGACGGGATCTTGAATGGAGTCGGCGGGGGTCGCCGGATTGTTGGGTCCAAGGAGCGGGTTCAAGCCATTTTCTACAGCCTGCGAGGAGAACTCGCGACCAACAGCAATGAGATGGGGGACATGTCGGGCTTTTCAAGGATTCCGGGGTCGGTCCTAGCGACCTGAATGCCGGTGCCGGGCCAGGCCGCCGTTGGTGCCCCGCTAAAGCGAGGCGGACGGCAACGCTATCAGGGAGCCCCCGTACAACTACGCAAATATCGCAGCCGAGACAGCACGAGTAACGGTGGGAGAATAGTTGGGTTGTGATCACAAGGCCATGGCGAGGATGAAGAGCCGGGAAGCTGAGGCTGAGGCTACGGCTGCGGCTGAGGCTGAGGCTTAGAGCCCTGTGGCTGTTAAGCGGGTGCTGGACTCGTAGCCTCTTGGGACAAGGCCAGCCGCTCCCAGCAAACTGGCGGTTGGTCGACTGCCTGGCCGAGCTCGGCACCGTCTGCGGTGCCGACGTGAGATTATCGAGCGGCTGCACGTCTCATTGGGCTGCCTGTCCCAGCAGCTGCTGGTCGTGCATCACCGAAGGTGCACTAACGCAAACAGGCCTCTGACCGTTGGCGTCCGCGGCCAGCTCAGGAGCAGCAGCAACATGGTGTGGTTCGCGGATGAGGCGGCTCTCGCAGGGTCCGCGCCAAGACGATGGCTACATCGTCAAAGGCTGCCGGCGGCGGGAGAGATGCGATGCAAGAGTCGACTACAGTCGTAGTCTGTCGTCGCATCCTCCCTCGGGGACAGGGTCCGTCGTCCGCGCGCTCGAGCACACCTCCTTGACCCCGAGGTTTCGAGCTTGGCTTCAGCTGGTGGCTGTGGCACGGGCCACGTCGCATTCGAGGTTGGATCCTTCAATCCAACAGACAGACCCAAACCATCGCACTGGGTGGACCAGGGCAGGGTCGGGTCGGGACCCCCCCCGCAGCGCCTGTCCCAGCGACCCCATTCCCGGATCCGCCCACTGGAGCACGCTGGAACATCCCGTGCTCTTGGGATTCTGGATGCGCCACCCGTCGACCAACCAGCAGCTGTCGCCGCCCACGACCCTTTCTCAGCCGTCTGCTCACGGTTTCTCTCCTGCGACTGCATCCCAAGGCCCGCTTTGGAATCGCCCGACAAGGCCCAACGTCGTCCCGACTGAGCATCGAGACGCCGTTTCGAGCAGGTGCCGTTGTCGATCCCCTCACTTCTCGCGGCTCACCACCTTATCTCGCAACCACTTAGTACATCCGCTGCAAGCCGGACATTTTCATTCCTCGATGCGCCTTTGCTGCCGCCCCGTAGTCCCGTATACGTACCTTATCATGCCGCCGGCGATTGGAACTTACCCAAGTTTGCGATAGGCCCGACCGCGGCACTCTGATGGCCAAGAAGCGGCGACTAGGACAAATAGACGGCGCGCGACAGAGGCCGTCCACTGCCGCGACAGGCGCCATGTTCGCCGACGACACTTCACCAGCCCACGTCCGAAATCGGGCGAGGCTCTCCAGCGACGGCACCATGAGCGAGGTCGCCCCCAGCGACGGTGTGCAAACGGCCATGACGAGCGTCGTCGGCACCGACGAGGAAGAGACCGAGGACTTCGACCTTGGCGCAGAGGGCCAAGCCGACCAAGGTGTCGAGACTGCGTCCGCGTACCCCGTCAGCCATTATCCTCGCCCTACCAGCCCGCATGGGACGGCCATGCACCTCTATCTGGACGATGTGTAAGTGGCACCGCACATACCCTGCCTCGCGTCTCTGCCAAGTCAACTAATACCCTTTCCTCTCTGTAGAGCCGCATCCACTCGATCACTCTGGGTGCCGGATCTCGACTACCGCGAGATCCATGGCCGCCGCTACGCCAGGGAGTACTACATGCCAAACGACGACATCGAACAGCTACGCCTGTCGCTGCAACATCAAGTATTCTTACACCTTCTCGACGGCGAACTCACATGCGTCCCACTCGATGATCCCAAGTACATGTTGGACGTCGGAACGGGCACTGGCGAGTGGCCCATTAGGATGGCGGAGTTGTTCCCTGACTGCGAGGTGGTTGGCACCGACATATCTGCCATCGCAGAGACTAAGAGCGTCCCTATGAATGTCTTTTTCGAGATTGAAGACGCCGAAGAGTGGGACCGGCCCACGGACCACTACGATTTGATTCACTTCCGCTGCATGGAAGGTGCTTTTCGCGACTGGAGGTCCATATACGACAGCGTTTACGACTCGCTAAAGCCTGGCGGCTGGATCGAGCTAATCGACTTTGACAGCATCGAGTCGGTCAAGATCTGGTTCACTGCCTTCTCCGAGGGCTCCCCCATCTTTGCCATGGCAGGGGACCTCGAGGTCGCGGCCGAAAAGGTCGGGAGGAAGCGCGGCATATCGCACATGGACCCGCAGCTGCTGGTCGAGGCTGGCTTCGTCGACGTCCGCGTGACGGAGCACTCGATCCCGATGAAGGTGGGTGAAAAGTCGGCAGGCAAGCTCTGGTTGATATCGTGCCTGGATGCGCTCGAGGCCAACTGCCTGCGCTTGCTCACGCAGGTCATGGGCTGGGACCCGGACAAGTGCAAGGAGGCGTGCGAGAAGGCGGCACGCGAGCTGGCTCAGCTGGCCAAGGACCCGGAGAAGGCGCAGGGGCTCGTGGTCAAGGCGCGCACCGTGGCGGGGAGGAAGCCCATGGAAGCCCTTTCGACGGCCCCGAGCCCTGGGGCCTATTGCTGGCCGCCCGGCGTTGAAGGGGAAGTCGACACTGCTGCTGCTGCTGCCGCTGCCGCAACCACTGGGCCCGTGCGGGAGGTGCAAGCCCATTCGAGAGCCTATCCAGACGCGCCCGGTGTTGAAAGGGAGGGCGATGAACTTCCTACAACCCTCGCCGAGCCTCTGGTATAGTTGGAACCCATCTGAGAGGTCCAAGGCCCGAAGGACGACGCCTACTCAAGCAGCGTCGAACCGACACGGAGCCGGCTCAAACCCAACAGATGAGCTTGTGCCATCAAGAATAGGTGTTTCTGGCCTTTTGGCGGATCCAGAACACGACTTATGCCCCCAAATCGACCAACACAAATGATGCATGATGCCCGTGGCGCAGGCGGGATTTGGCGTTCATGTCCTTCAACGATAGCATATTTGACCCTCGCTCCTGGGTCGCGGTGTTTGTTCTTCTTACCGGCGTCTTTGCCGTGAAGTTGATGTTTTGAGTGGGGTAGATGCCCGTGTGGACGTCGATGCTCGTATATTGGTGATAGGAGGAGGATCCACTGGCGCTCGCTGCTGGGTTTGAGCGGCCGCACTTGGTTCTCCAGACCGTGCCCGGTCGCCCGGCGCCGAGCGAGGAATTGATGAAACCACTACTGCAGTTACCGTCTGTGTGCCTGTGACAAGCTTTGTTGGCAAGGTCCCTAGGCCGAAGGCTTACACCAGGTCCCCGACAAGCTACCAAAGCTATCTTGGGACGCGGCCGTAACGACTAATATAGACGGGATTGGCGGTACCAAAATCTGCCCGAGTCCTTGCTGGCCCCACCATCTCCGGGCCGCTTTAGCATGTGGCCGGACTCTCAACCCGTGCAAATAACAGTTCGCCCAGCCCTCGTGCCAACAGAAGCGGCAACTCCCAACTTTCGCTCATCATGGCTGCTAGACTCATTCTCCCATTGCTTAGCATCTCGGTCTTCTACGCCATCTTCCACTACGCGACGATCAATGGCCTGCAGGCGTTGGTGGACGCGAGCGTCGCATCCAAGACTCTCCCTGGAACGAATGCGCCGCTCCGTAGCGTCTATACGGGAATACCCAAAGCCGACGAGGTGCTTACCGGCCTGACGGCCGTCTTCTGGACTGTCGCAGATGGGAGCCATCCGGGATTGCTGCTGCATTCTATTGCGTTTTCAGGCACCTTCATGTCAGCATGGGTCCTCATAACCTTGGAGTCGTGGAGACGGGGCAATGCCGGAACCGTAGCCGCGTTGTAAGTTACTCTCGGCCACTTCGTCGGAACTCGTCAAGCTGATAGACTGCCCAAAACCAGCGCGACAGTCTTTGGTCTGACAGCTCAATTACTCACCTTTGCCTTTGCCATTCCGCTTTACTGCGCGGTGCATCTCTTCACTTCTGTGACTGCACGCAAGCCGTCAGCCGCTAATCTCGCCATTCCGCATGCCGTCCTGAAAGCGCTGCCTTTGGCTTTTGCAATCGGCATGCTGGTCCCGTCTGGCCTCATGCTACTTGCTCCATCGGACACAATTACCTTGGACCTCAAGCAGATCCTCATTGCTATCTGGCATCCCTGGCCCGCCTATGTGGCCATTCTCCTAGGAATCGCTCGCCTCGTCTTCCAAGGGAATGACAGCTCTCCTGACAACACCCGCAATAGCCGTCGCTCCCTCCGGTTTGTCTACGCATTTGCTTTCGCCAACGTTGCCATTTCTCACCTCGTTTGCGTCACCATCTCTCTGGCAACTGTTGCTGCACCGTCTATTTTCCAGCAGCGGTTCCTCGAGTCTCTGCACCCGTCCAAGGTGTTTGAGACGCCGCTCCCGTGGCAATCGCCTGTTGTCAGGGTCGACACGGTGGGACAGGGTGTGCAGGCGTTCCTACGGTGGGATTATCTGATTGGATCGGTGGGGGTGTTGGTCTGGGCAGTCAGTCTGTACAAAACGGCGCACCGAGAAGTTTATGGTGGCATTGATGGGCCTGGACTCTTCGTCAAGACGGTGCTGCTGACGCTGCTGTCTGGGCCCGTGGGAGCGGCCGTGGAGTTGATGTGGGAGAGGGATGAGCTGGTGCTGCACGCCGGCGAGGCGAAGGCGGTGTTGAGAAAGAGCTGAGGGTCCTTCAGACCACAGTCGTTGACATTTTAGATGTGACTTGAATGATGGCCGTACGTGAACGATGGCATTTCGCAAATGCCAAGTACGAAGCTATCTCACAGACCCCTGTGCGTCCTTGATGCCTGCTATGGCACGAAATTTCCTAAATTAGGCCACCTTGGTCCGGTTGTGTGTTTAAAAAAGCTTTCCTTTATTATTTTAAATTGGGTTCTCCAGCAGCACTTATCCGTTCCAAGAGTGGATGTGGTGATGTTTTTGAGTACGAAGTTGCTGCGTTCTTGGATGCATTCGCGCCAGGCTATAGGTCGGCGGTGATGTAATTGGCAAGGCTGCTGCGATGTCACACTCGGCCAAGGCTGCCGCCACAGGTGGGGAGCTTGCCTCAATCCACCCCAACCACCATCACCCATCATCACCACCGTCCCTGAGCTCCGCCGAGTACCAACAATTGCCACCCCTCACGTGCGTGTGTTTTGGCCTCTCGCTGAGAGCAGCTGAAGTTCAGGCACACCTCGTCAAGCATGCAGGCTGTGAGCCACCGCCATGTCTCTCGACGTCCATGACGGCTTCGTCGCCGCCAACTCGGCTGCCGCCCTCGATGACGACCTACCCATCTTCACCGTCGAGAGAGTCCAGCTGCAATTCTCCATCGCGGCCGACTTTGCCGCCGCACAGGTCGCCAACAATGTCATCATACTGGCCCTCTCCAACGGGCGCATCCTGCGCATTGACCTGAACCGCCCCGAAGACATCGATGGTGCGCCCCCGCAGATACTAGCAGTGAGGTCTTTGCAGGCTAACACGCGGCAGACATCGACTTGCCCAAGAAGGCATCCGAGGTCGGCGTGATACGGCGCATGTTCCTCGATCCCACGGCGTCGCATCTCTTGGTCTGCACCGCGCTCGGAGAGAACTACTACCTGCATTCGCAGTCAAAGCAACCACGGCCACTGGGGCGCCTACGGGGCGTTTCGATCGAGAGCGTCGCGTGGAATCCTTCACTACCTACGGCGTCTACGCGAGAGATCTTGCTCGGTGCCTCGGATGGCAACATTTACGAAGCATTCATCGAGACGTCCAACGAGTTTTACAAGAAAGAGGTGAAGCATCTGAAGAACCTCCACAAGCTGCCGGACGGACCGGTAACAGGGTTGTGGGTGGACAATCTGCATGGCAAGTCGGATCTCAGGCGGGTTGTCATTACCACACAGAGCCGTATATTCCACCTCGTCGGCAGGATCGGTCACGGACATGACGGCGGCAGCGGGTCCGTCTACACCAGGCTGTTCGAGTCAGAGCAGCCCGTGGTCCATGAACTGCCACGGACAACATCGGGAGCGTATTCGACCTTGGCAGTGTCTCCCGACCCCCCGGGTACGAATCCTTATGCTGAAGACGCCTCTGACAGGGCATATGCTTGGCTTTCGTCGCACGGCATTTTCCACGGCAAGCTGTTGAACGTTCCGGCCGACAATAGCCTCGGTTCGAGGGTATTTTCCGACTCGAAGATGCTCGGAAAAGCTCAAATCACGTCTCCAGAATCTTCAGGCAGGCGAAAACCGTCTTCTGAGACTATTGATGGGCTGGCGCTGACGCAGTGGCACATCATCAGCCTGGTTGGCGGCCGCGTTGTCGCCACGAATCGGCTGACAGGCAACATGGTGTCTGAGCATGACGTCCTTGGTGGTGGCCAACGGCCGATAGGATTCTCTGTCGACATTCAGAAGAACACATTCTGGCTGTTCACGTCTGAGGAGATTTACGAAATCGTGGTGCGCGATGAGGATCGCCACATTTGGCAGATCATGATGGACAAGAAGCAATTCGAGCCGGCACTGCAGCATGCTCGCACACAGGCGCAAAAGGAAACAGTGGCGGCGGCGTACGGTGACCATCTTGCCAAAAAGGGACACTGGTCCGAAGCGGCGACGGTATATGGTCGAAGCAACAAGCCCTTTGAAGACATTGCCCTAAGCATAATCGACAACAATCAGCCCGACGCCCTACGGCAGTTTCTGCTGACCAAGTTGGCCACGACCAAGAAATCTGCTATCATGCAGCGAATCATGATTGCCAGCTGGCTGGTCGAGGTATTCATGGCCAAACTCAACTCACTGGATGACACAATCATCACACAAGCAGAGCTATCGGATAATCTCAACACCGCCGAGTCAAGGAAGCTTCTTGATTCCGTCAGGAAGGAGTACCAGGACTTTATCAACAAGTACAAAGCTGATCTGGACCGCAAAACTGTCTACGACGTCATCAGCAGCCACGGACGGGAGACGGAGCTCCTTTACTTCGCAAACACGGTCAACGACTACAACTATGTGCTGTCGTATTGGGTTCAGAGAGAGCGATGGGCCGAGGCTCTGAGCGTTCTGAAGAAGCAAACCGATGCGGAAGTTTTTTACCGGTACAGCAGCGTCCTCATGGCACACGTGGCGCAGGAAATGGTGCAGGTTTTGATGATGCACCCGGAGCTGAAGCCCCGGAGTCTCATTCCGGCCTTGCTAGAATATAATCGCAAATTTACAGGGGAAGCAAACGCGCAAAATCAGGCCACGAGGTATCTCAACTATGCCGTTTTCCAGCTCAACTCCAAAGACGCGGCGGTCCACAATACCCTCGTGTCCATCTATGCCTCGCACCCTTCCAAGGATGAATCCGGTCTGCTATCGTATCTGCAAGCTCAAGGGGACGAGCCCCGATACGACCCGGATTTCGCGCTGCGGCTCTGCATTCAACACCACCGCACGCTGTCATGCGTGCACATCTACACAAGCATGGGGCAATATCTGCAGGCCGTGGATTTAGCACTCTCTCACAATGAGGTTGAACTGGCGGCGTTGATTGCTGATCGACCCATGTCGAATCCCCAGCTCCGAAAGAGACTATGGCTGGCGGTTGCTCGCAAGGTCATCACCAATTCCGATGGCATTAAAGCCGCCATTGAGTTCCTCAAGCGATGCGATCTGCTCAAGATTGAGGACCTGATACCATTCTTCCCAGACTTTGTCGTGATCGACGACTTCAAAGAGGAGATTTGCGGGGCGCTGGAAGACTACAGCCGCAACATTGACAGCCTGAAGAAGGAAATGGACGAGTCTGCGCAGACAGCGACCAATATCAAGATGGACATTGCTGCCTTGGACCACAGATATGCAATTGTGGAGCCAGGAGAAAAGTGCTACGTGTGCGGGCTGCCGCTGCTGAGCAGGCAATTCTTCGTCTTTCCGTGCCAGCACTCGTTTCACTCGGACTGCATGGGTCGCAAAGTGCTGGAGCAGTCGGGGATGAGCAAGTCGTCTAGGATCAAGGAGCTGCAAGTGCAGATACACAAAGGGCTGGTCAGCGGGGCGAAGAGGGAAGCTGTCGTGGCCGAGCTGGATTCACTGGTAGCTTCCGCATGGTACGTTTGCGTGAGCACCCCTGGAAGGACTATTACTGACAAGCCACAGTTTACTCTGCAGCGACTTTGCCATCAAGAGGATAGACGAGCCGTTCATCACGAGGAACGACAACCGGGACGTATGGGCTGTGTAATCTTGCAAGCGGGCCAAATGTCTTTTGTTTTTGGCGTGGAACCCGAGAGAGGCCGATACCCCTTATTATGACCCATTATACTCTGCAGATGGCCTAGATGTATTCAAAGCGGGAGGTAATTGCCGATGCATACCCTCGTGGGTCAGAACATGCACTCGGTGACTTGCAAGGTGGATTTCGTGATCTTCAAGATAGACACTACGACGCCGTACAGGCCCAGGACCTCGGCGAAGATGAGGATGAGCACCATGCCAACGTGGTGGAATAATGGCTTCATGGGAGCTGGAGTCTGGGGTATGCAACTTCCGTGTCTTGGTCTAAATGGTGGAAAGCTCCGCAAGCCTGTCTTGGGGCATTGAAGCAGCGCCTCAGCACGTGCACGCGCTCCAGGTAATACAGGCGCGCGCCATGTGCGGAGCGTTTGCGTGTCCTTAAAAACAGACGACACTGGATGCGGCAGCACATCCATGATGGGCAGTGTTGCAAGACGTCAAAGTGCGGCCTTTGGCTTTTGTCTGCTGGAGAGCCCAGACCCCCCCACGTCGCCCCCCTTGCACTCGTTGCTCAGCAGCACTTGTTCCATGCAGCACGAGGGAGCTGTCCGAGACGCTGTCGAGATGCAAGGTTGGCGTCTATAAATATTTGGTGTGGTGCCGTGGACGGACCATGTCTCGAGGAGGCGGTGGTGAAACTCGCGGCTGACAGCATAGAGGGCATTGCTGGGCTCACGAGTCAAAGCTCGCGAGGCTCCGGATCTGGTCTCATGGCCGGAGAGGACAGTAAAGCTTTCCTAGTTGACACGGCTTTCCACCGTGTGCTTCCGTGATGCTCACGTCGCGGTTCCGAAAACCCTGTTGGTTCTCAATCCAGAAGAAGCCATCGTCATCGCGAATTGGGTAAGGTCACGTCGGCACCCGGCGCATCCACTCACTAATCATAAGGTAACCCAAGTACGCCGCCTGGCCCCTGTGAGCGGCTTGATTCCCTGGACCGACGGCCCACAAGTGTCAGACCCTTCTGGACTCGGGGCGGCAGCCGCACGTCGGCGACTCGGGCACGGAGAGACCTGTCTCACCCTCATCATCGACAAGAGAGCATTGTCTGTACGGCGTAAGTTGACTTACAGCGCATGGTCATCAGCAACATGGAGCCCGCGGGCCACAGCCACTCCTGTCACGCACGGCAGCACCACTGCCGAAAGCCAAACGCCAGACCAACGGCGCTGCCACCGCCAAGCCGCCAGCCCTAGCTCAGCTTTGCTGCCAAGCCAATGCCATATTCGGACAGCGTCTACTCTCACGGCCAGCGTTTTGGGCCGCGCGTCCACGTTGCAAGGGGTGCCTCCACCACCCGCCCCGGGTTTGACGCTGTTTCCACGACATGCGCCGCGGTTGGCACCGAGTAGGCAACCCGTACGAGTAGGCATGAGCATCCTACAAGCTTGCGCTGTGCCTCTGCGGAGCGCCAAGCGCGGCTGGGCGTATCATCGTGGCAGCGGCTGCATCTTCGCATGGCACCGCTGCCCCCGACGGCGGCTGCTGTTGCTCCTGCTGTTTCTGTTTTCGATTTTTGTATTATGACAATGCTTGGCTCTTTCTATTCATCAACGTCGTGTATTGGTTTTCTTGCAACATACACTCCTTAGGCTGTCTATTCATACCTCGTCTTGTGCGTCGTCCGCCATCCATCCACCCGCTCCCTAGACTCCTTCGCCACCACCGACCCGCGTCCGCTCCCGAGATAGCCGACCGACCGGTCTTTCTTGACGTCGTCAACTCTTGGCCTGCCGGTGGCGTCGACGACGACGACGCTCTGGCTGCGCACCCCGACCGCCAGCGGGCCACACTCGGCGCCGCATTGCCGGGCCGCACCTCTCCTAAAACACCACTACCAGCGCACCGCATTCCCTTTGCGCATTCTTAGCTAGCCGCCCGCTCGTGATAAAATTCCATTGCACTGCCAACTCGTGACGCACAGAGAGCGGGAGTTCCAGCCCCGACCTGCGGCCCTTGAGTTCGGCCGGATGGTTTGCGTCACCCACGCGGCACACTAACACCAAGAGCCGGCGCCGAGCGCTCATATATACTGACACCTTCGGATTGGGTTTCTGATGACCGAGTCAATGGAAACTCGGGTATACGTTGCAACATGAAATTGGCGACGCTCCTACTTTCTCTCTGCGCGGCGGCACAAGCGCTGTCGCTGCGTCAACCTCGGGACGGACATGCTCGCGTGCTGCATCTGGACCTGCAGCGCAACCACATAACCGATCCGGTGGCCCATGACAGGCTGCGGCGCCGAGGCACCGTGAATGGGACCCTTGATAACATGGTATGGCCTCTCTTGGTCTCTCGCACGACCTGCGGAGACGGGTTGCTAACCAGGACAGCAAACACTCTACTTCCTCAACGTCTCCATGGGCACCCCTCCTCAAAATCTGCGGATGCATCTCGACACAGGGAGCAGTGATCTCTGGGTCAACACACCGCGCTCTGCCATGTGCTCGCTGCGTTCCAAGCCATGCGCCGACTCGGGCACCTACACGGCCAACAAGAGCTCTACGTACGATTATATCGCCAGTAATTTCAACATCTCGTACGTCGACGGCTCCAGCGCTGCGGGCGACTACGTCACCGACACCTTGCGCGTTGGCGGCCGCGACCTCTCAGGCTTCCAGTTCGGCATCGGCTATACGAGCACCACGGCCCAAAGCGTCCTCGGCATCGGCTATCCCGCCAACGAGGTACAGGTCTCGCGCTCCGGCCTCAAGGCGTACGAGAACCTGCCCGCCAAAATGGCCGCCGACGGCGTCATCGCGAGCAGCGCCTACAGCCTGTGGCTCAACGACCTCGATGCCAACACGGGCAGCATCCTGTTTGGTGGCGTCGACGCCTCGCGCTACTCGGGCGACCTGGTGAGCGTGCCCATCCAAAAGGTGGCCGACACGTTCCTCGAGTTCTTCATCACCATGACAGGCCTCGACCTTGGCTCCAAGACGGTCAGCCAGGACGGCATGGCACTAGCTGTGCTGCTCGATTCGGGCTCCTCGCTGACATACCTGCCCAACGACTTGACCAAGAGCATCTACCAGGCCGTCAACGCCACGTACCAGGAGCAAGACGGTGTGGCCTTTGTGCCATGCGCGCTGCGCGGCTCCAACGCCAACATGACGTTTCGCTTCAGCTCGCCTGCGGCCGTTGCTGTGCCCGTGCGCGAGATGATTCTCGATCTCAAGGACCTGACGGGCAAGGACTTGACCTTTGGCAACGGCGTGCCGGCGTGCCTCTTCGGCATTTCCCCGGCGGGCACGTCGACGAGCGTGCTGGGAGACACGTTCCTGCGCAGCGCGTATGTGGTGTACGACATGGCCAACAACGAGATCTCGCTGGCGCAGGCACGCTTCAACACCTCGGCGTCCGACTTGCGTGAGATTGGCGGCGGCAGCGGCCCGGTGCCGTCGGCGATAACGGCCAAGTCGCCCGTGGCGGCCGTGTCAGGATTGCCAGGCGCATCGTCGGACGGCAATGGCAGGAAGACGGGCGGCAGCCAGGACAGCGGAGGCGATGTACTGATGCCGTCGTTGGTACTGGCCGGCGTTGTCCTTGGGGTTATGAGCTTTGTTGTGTGATTTGGGGCTGGGTTTGGGACTGCTTCACTCGGGCATGGCGACGGCGTTGAATGTGATACGACTGTACTATCCTGAACATTGTAAGCCGCAAAGTCAACGGCCGTAGAATCGTTCTCGTGCGATGGCGCAACGTTGGCGTTGAGGCATTTTTTTGCTACGGAGGGCTGGATTACCTAGATATCCGCCTGGACGAACTTGTGGATACCGGCACCAGCTGCCAGAGCCAATGCCATAGGCAAAACTGCATACGTTTGCTATACTCGGCCGTGGTGTTGATGAGACGTGTGATTCAACGAGTGGAAATCGCGTGTAAGTGAGCGTGGGTCCACGCCGATCCGGAAACCAGACCGGCGCCGATTCGGCACCGAGCCGTCTCAGGCCGGGTACGTCAACGGCGATCCGGCTCCGCTTCGGGGACGGACTTGCATGTCCTGTAGTCATCAAAAGGTAAGTCCAGTCCAGAACATTACATCTACACCTCTTCTCCATACCAATACAAGAGCTTTCTTGCCCGTCAAGCCTTGAAATAGTAGCCTCCAGCCATCTACCGACACACAAACCCCCCCCGGCACATACAACCAATCCGCCAGCCGCACCACAATGACAGCCTACATTGAAGCGCTCGCCAGCTGGCTCCTCTTCCGCTCGCGCGCTCACGACGACAAAGCCTTCGTCAGAGCACGCGCGTTTTCCGCTCACGGCGCGCCCACACTCGGCGTCCGGTCGCCCGACTGCGGCGCCTCGGGCGCCACGCTCGGCGAGGCGTACATGCACGGCGGCGAGGGCCGCGTGCCGGCGCTGGCGTGGGACGCCGTCGACGGCTGCAGGGAGTGGCTCGTCGTGGCCGAGGATCCGGACGCGCCGCTGCCGACGCCCATTTGCCACGGGTCAGTCTGTCTATGACTGTGTTCGCCCCGATTCCACTCGCTGTGTCATCGTCTCATCCTCAACAAGCAAATGAACTCGGGGGATGCGTTTGTCAAGGAGGTGCGGAAAAGAGCTGACGCGGGTCTTCGCAGGTTGTACGTCGGCATCCCGCCCGAGAAGACGAGCCTCGCCAACGCCGACTTTGAGCCCGAGAGCCAGGACGGCACGAAGCTCAAGGGCGGCTTCTGCTATGGCATGAGCCGCCGCGGGACCGTCTACATCCCCCCGCGGCCGTTGCTGAACCACGGCATCCACCGGTGTACGCACATCCCCTTTCTGTGCTCTTACTCACCAGCATCTTTCCTGGACCCTGCCCCTTCAGCACCTGTGCAACGCGAAAGTCGGAGAAAGAAAGACAAGGGACCGGGGGCTAACCTGCGGCAGATACCTTCGACGTCATCGCGCTGAGCGAGCCGCTCGAATCGCTCGTGGCGTCCAAGCCCACCCGTGAGCAGATCGCTGCCGCCATTGAGGGCAAGGTGCTGGCCTGGGGACGGTGGATGGGGCAGTGCGAGCGGCGGTGGGAGTGAGGTAGTGAGTAGGGCCGTGCAGCAGAGCAGGAAGCGAAGAGTGTTGATACCCGGCGTCTGAAAGGGGGAGACTGCTTACGACTTGGATGAACTAACCTGAAGTCGCATTTTCGGCTTGAGAGGGAAAATCCCATGTCTAGACAATCCATGTAATTTCTTCCCGTCATAATGTTTATTATAAGCGAGACGTAGAGGTGGGATACACATATTTGCATCCAAACAGCCCAACTCGTGCAGCCAGGTTGCTAGCAACAGCAACGGGGTATCGTACAGCTACACCAAAGCATCCGCGCCCTGCCCTGTGTAGCATGCGCCTTGAGGTCACCTATTCGTTCGTCCATCCAGCGCTGGCGCATCCAGGCCAGCCATGCCGCTCCATTTCGTGGCTCATTAGCATTACAGACCCGCGACACCATCCTGCCACCCCATCGACTGCGTCAAGAATGCCCACGCCCCATCGTCGTCGCCAGGCTCAAGGTTCACCGTCGACTGCGGAATCTGCGCCGCGAAAAACGCCGACTCATTGGGCGGCCATATCGGTGTCGCGATGCGGTCCTGCAACGGCCGCAGGTCGAAGCGGTTCTCCTCGGGCGTATTCCCAAGCCCTGTCCCGGATGACGTGCGGCTGCTGCTCCCGGACAGTCTGTCCGTCCCTTGCTCCCGGTTTGCAGGTGATGACGCCGACGAGTTTGTTCGGTCAGGCAACACGAATAACCCCGGCGTTTCTTGGCCGCTGGCACTGATGCCGACTCCATCAAGAGAAATCATCCCAGTGTCGACATCAGGACCCGAGGGATTGCCCAAGGAATGCGACATGCTTGCTGTGCTCATACGAGTATTGTTCATTTCCTCCATTACCGCGTTGAGCATGGCCATGTTGCTGGCTGCCTGCGGCCCAGGACTCGGCGACATGCGTTTGCGCTTGTGGCTGGGGTTATCCGCAGGCTTGGGGGCTATATTCCGCGTCACAGCGCCTATCATGGGTTGGAAACAGTCCAAGTTGATCTGCCCGGTGACGAAATGTGGGCTCACGCTCGGCGAGACACACGGCGGAGCGCCCTTGTCCATCTTCAAATGGCTCGGCATAATACTGCCCTTGGGATTTTGGAGCGGCAGTCTGCCCGGCAGAACGGGAGATGGCTCGGTATGCTTCGAGACGGAGCTCCGGGCCAGCATGGGTATGTTGGAGCCCGGGCCGCCAAAAATGTTCCGATACTTTGTAAGTGTAGGTAGCCGGATACACGAGTCGAGTCCGTTCCTCTCAACATCCAAGCAAGCTTGCTGTAGAAAAGCACATGTGATTTCGTGCTGCCGGCCGATTGCTTCCATGGCGTGGATGATGAGCTCGAGATTGGACCTGTCAGGAGCGGTCAGGCCCGCCTGGGGATCGGCTTTGGCCAGGTACACGTAGACGGTGGTGGCACAATAGAGAGAGAGCGCACACAACGGACTCCTCTGTTGCATGATTAGCAAGGTGAAGAACAACGAGGAGCCCTAAAGGTAGCGATTGACGTACAAACATGGCAGCCGAGTGTGACGACATTTTTACTATATTAGCAATCTCCTCCGCCGAGGTACGGAGGCGGCCTATGCTCGTCTGCTTCACCGAATCAGACAGCCTATGCTTTTCGACCTGTTCGATGGCGGCGTGATGAAGTGTGATGACGGCAGCGTGCAAGTTAAGATTGGTATGCGTGGCGATGGGGTCTCGAACATTCTGCGGCAGGCGCAGCTTCTCGGGGAGGAACATAAAGGCACTCGACAGCTGGTTGTCAAGGTCTCGGTGGCGTTCCCAGTACGCGCCATCCATCATGTCGTGGGCGTCGTCAGTCGGTTTCGTCCGGTGGACGTGGTGAAGGATGCTCCTAAAGATTTGGCAGATGACAATGGTGCCTGCGAAGCCACTATAATTGGCGCCCTTGAACACCTCCTCCAAAAATGGCGCCGTCTCCTCTCGGCCAGAGGAGAATGCGTCCTCCGAGGCGGGAAGTCGGGTCACGATCTGCCATACAGTGAGCCAGGGGTCGCAAGTCCGGGCAAAGAGAGACCTACGTTTTTGGGGTCCATCAAGCAAGCCCAGCCTGTTGATATGCTTGCGTGCGAATCTATCGCGAATGCACCCCAAAGAACTCTTCTCCGCTCCTCCAACTCTGACCAGGATGTTGTGGGACCCAGCGCCGGCGGCAGGTCATCCGAGTCTCCATCCAGACGATCCAGTCCCATCATCTGAGTGAGCCGGACGCATTTGGCGCAGCTCATAGATGCTCTCGTGAAAAGCATACACTTTGCCTCGTATGTAGAGAGTAGGGCCCAAGTCTGGGCATGTGCGAGCGTGATGAAGTGCTCACCGTGGCCCTGTTCAAGGGTTAGCGCGGCCGAGCCTCAGGGGCAGGGAGGCAGCTTGCCTTCATCTCATCAGCCTCGGCATGTTGTCGAGCCCGTTGATAGAAGATTGGATGATACTGATCATACTTGGCATGTCCATTGGCTGCCATGGCCCAGATGGCGTACTGCAGACAAATGGGGGGTTTCCGCAAAGGCCCGCCGTAGAATGCCTGATAGAAGCGGCCAGAGTGGATCAATGGGATGAAATGGTATTGATTGAGAAAAAAGACATTGTTCCTGCCAGATTCGAGTGAGCAAAGGTCGGTGGCGAAGCAAGACGGAGCAGTCATACAATTCTTCTTGAACCTCAAAAGGGGGGACGGTTTCTGAGTAGCCAAGGCCCATGAGCTGGCCGTCTCCCATAAAGGTGCTGCCCTCGTGGCTGGTGAAGTTGGGCAAGTCAAACGATTCCTGCGAGTGGCTTGTGGTGCCCGGCACCTCAGAGTCTTTCTCAAAGGCGAAGTCCCGTCCCATCTGAAGGGACGGGTCCTCGGACGCCTTGTTGGGAGAGTCATTGCCATCGTCAGCCTTGTTGACGTGGCTGAGATACTCCTCCACCTGGGCTGTTGGGGAGGGTCAGCAAAGCTTGTGTCATGTAGAGTTCAGGGCTATGCGGGCGTACCTAGCCGGGCCTCGAGCTCCTTGACGTTCCGCCGCTTGAAGGTAGGCTTCCTCCGCGACTCGGGATAGATGCACTCGCCACTGACCTTGAGACAGCGGGCACAGGCCGGCGTGGTCCGATCGCACTTGAGCTTGCGCGAGCGGCACGAGACACAGGCCAGCGGCTCCGTGGCCGCGGCGGCGGCTGGGTCCGGATGAGAGCTGTCGTCGGGCGCCATGCCGGGCGGAGAGGCCGGGCTGAGCAGATTGTGGGGCCGCCGAGATGCGGGCTACGCTCTGGAAGATGCGTCGGGTCGTCGCAGCGACTTTCTGATATCATACAAATAAGGTAGCCTGAGCAAGAGGCCTGCCCTGCCCTTCAGCCCTGTGAGGCCGTGCAGTCACGGCCGTGCTTACGAATGTGCTGGCGTCGGCGTTACAATGACGCGCACACACGCACGAAGTCACGTTTTTTTTTTTTCGCTTGGCTCATGCGCCGATGTCCGGTGCGCTTAAATCCGAGCGACCCAATAATTATTCATCACGCTGCCATTGTGCGCATTCATGTGAGCCGCAACCTCGTTGGACGTGCTCCTCAGGTCGAGTTTCGTTGAAGGTGTCGCGGCTGCCGCCGTCTCAATCGCAAGAGCCGTCCGTGGGGTGGCCTGTCGTTTAAGTCCGGATGGAGATGATGGTGCACGACAGTGATGCACAAGGCCGATCCGTCAGGGTCCTGGCCAAGCCTCCTTCGGCTTACGCAGATGCCGTGCTTGGCTCACAGATGCTTGCAGCCAGTAACAGTGAAGCCTCGGCACAAGAAGCTCAACGTTCAACGTCCGCCTGCACCTGCGCCCAACAACGTGCCTTGTCGCCGGCTGCAGAAACAGCTGCATGGATCACACAATCTCTTTGGAAATCTCCGACGAGCCAAAGCCCACCCGGTGAACTTGAAGACGATCTACTGTCGAGAGCAACTGGGCATGGTTACGAGCAGGTTGCAGCTCCTGTACTCGGATGAGTTTCAACTGTGGCAATCAAGCCGTCATAGAAAAGAGGCCAGCACGGGCTGGTTCCTGGGCAGCTTGGGCGATTCAGGGGTGCCTGTCTAAGTCGGGCACCAGAAAACAGACCGGGCACGATAATCGGGGTCGACCCGCCCGACTGTGCGGCGGGAGTCCAGTTGTCTCTAGCGGTCCGTTCCAGACACAGGGCCGCTGACTTTGGGCTGTTGAATCGGATTGCAGTTATCCGGCACACTTCCAGGATCCATTCCATTCCGAGCGCTGCTCTTTAGAGTTTGCTCGGTGCAAACTGATGATCCTTGGCTCTGGCAAAAGTTCTGGCAAAGTCAAATCAACGTTTCGCCACCGCTGGGTCATGCGAGCGAATGGCAATCCCAGACCGCATTTGAATGCCAGCTTGTCAGGTCAGGTACGGGGTAAAGAGTCCTGACATTGATACGCCACAAAGTACTGCTCGGTCAAGGTCCGCTTCCGCAGCATGTCACGTTGAATAATAACGGATCCGGAATATTACTGTACCTCGATCTGACTTGCTGGAGATTTTGCTCAAGATGCCCCATAGACGGACGGCGCCTCAGTGGGCCGCTGGCTAGCACGGCAAGCTTGACTCGACTCGTGGATTTGCGCGGGAATCGCGGAGAATTCCGCCGGGGAGTAATCAATCAGTCTGCTGGGCCACAGCGCTACGGACACGCCTACCTTGCTTCAGGATGCCGGCGGCATCACCCTTGGCTTTTAGCCGTCGCTCGATGCTTGATTCCCAGCACCCTGTCTCAAGCCAGTGTCAATAGTCGTGTTTGCAGACGTGGCCTGGTGAAGGGGTGTTGGACCCCAGGTCCTCTGAATGTTCCCAGATCTAATAAACAAACAAGCGCGAATACTCAGCAACTACGGTAATGAGCGGCACGCGGCCGAGATGCGGTCGTGGAGGGACGGCTGCGTACGCCAGGATTCACGCCCTCGGGAGGATTGCAAACCTAACCACAGAGCCACTGTACCGCCCAGCCCGAAAATCATCGGGTACCTCAGGAAGAGCGATAAGCGAGCTCGCGCCTGGGAAAGGGAAGCACTTTGACAGCTTGGTTTGGCTTGGTTGCCTGCGGACTTGCCGCGCGGGTCCTTCGAACATGAGGGCTCCGCTTCTGCTGACGAACGGGGTGGCCTGTCCTTTTGCGCTCCTGGGTCCTGGAACCATGGGACCAGCTGCTGGTACGGGACATTGTCCTTGGCGCCCCGTCGGCCTTGCTTCCAGTCGTGGCCATACGTAGTGACCGTGATGACGGCTGGTAGGTCGTACGAACACGGCCGAACCATCAAGCCAAGCTCGCTACCGGCAGCTATCGAGTGCGGTGCAGCGCAGCCCGTTGCAGAGACGGTCCGGTAGCGGCTGGCCTGACATGGGCTCGTCGGCCACGCCAACGCGGCTCGAGCTGTCAACAGCCGCCGCTGGCACGGATCAGCCCTTGGGACCTGGCCGAGATGGACCGACCGTCGAACGACGACGACGAGGGGCGTGCACCAAGACGGCATATCGGCGTTTGACTGGCCGACAACCCGGCAATTGACGTGGTCGGCGGCCACGATGATGCCTCGGAAGCTGAGGCTGTGGTGGCGCTCTCGTGCGTCATCAGCCATCGCAAACGAGCACAGGCAGCATCGCGGTGGAGGTGAGGCCACGATAGGTACGCTTGTTTGCTGCGACAGCCGCACGGCTGCAAGCCAAGACTGGCGGCTTGAGTGTAGGTATACGGAGTGGAGTATCAGGGCAACAAAGAAAGCCCCTCCTCTGTCCCGCGTCGTCGGGCATGCAAACGCAGCAGGTCGAGCACGTCAGGCACGCATCTGCGCCCGCTGCTGTCGCCTGACGTCTTGCGTCCAGACGTGCATGCAGCCCGCAATCTAAGACAAGACGACGCCCAACCATCGGCCAACTACGGATAACTTGTCTGCAGAGCGTCTGCCCCCCAGTTCCTCGGTGCGTCTGGCAGCAGGGGCCCGTGCTCGGCCTCGGTCTCCTGGCCGCCGAACAGACCCGCCGGCGTGGCTCCGCTCCGCAAGCCCCCGTCTGCCGACGCCGCCGTCGTCGTCGTCGTCCGAGTCAAACAAACGCCAGACAAGCGCCATGGAACACCGGCGCCCACGTTCTCGTCTCACTGACAGCGCTAGGGCACCCGCACCGCACCGCACCGCACCGCAACGCGTCGCAGGCGAGGCGGCGACCCTCCACGAGCCGCCGACCCTCCACGAGCCGCCTCCGGCTCTCCGTTCGCTGCCAGCCGGCAAGCCCATCCATCCCTGTCGGGCTGATGGCACCGTTTCCGCCCTGGGCCAGTCGCTGCTCGTTCCGAGGGCGTTTGACACCTGCCCTCCGCAAGAGCTCGCAGAGACCCTTGATCCATGCTGCCTGTCTGTCGTCCCGTCGCTGCTGTACGGCTCGGCTTGCTCCCTTTGCAGGACTCGACTTGTCGCGCGCGGACCTCTCCTCTCGCGCCCTTCAGCTTGCGGCGTCCAAAGCTTGTTGCCTCAGATCTGCCGGCAGGCCTTTCCAGTCTCCAGCATCCTCGCCGTGTGTCCGTGCTCAACTTTACCTCATCTCAGTGCCCTCGCTCCCGCCGCGCGCAGGGAAGCCATGGCCAGGGAATGTCCCATTAGTTCTCAGTTCTCACGACTTGCCTAGCTGGGCAGACCCGCCCTCTCATCGTCGGCTTGTCCGAAACGCTCCCAGATTACCACCCCCGCTCGTACTAGAACAAAGCTCAAGCTTCTACTCCCCTAATTCCGCCTCCACGATGGCCGGACCCTCCGCCGTTCGGGCTCTCAAGTCGTTCGTCCGCCAGACGGGCTTGACCTTCCCCATCCGTCTCCGCTCCCTGGTCACTGGATACCTGCGGTGCTGCCCCGGCGGGAATAGCACAATTTAGGAGCCGGTCGCGCTGGCTGCGTTAGCGGTGACGATCATCCATGCGCTACGCCTTGCGGCCGTCAAACAGCGTGCCTGTCATGTCATCGCGCCCCTGCTGCTGGCTCGACTGCCTGCATACTTTCGTACATCAGGCTGTCCGCGGCCTGATCCTCCCTCCCGCCGCGCTGGCAGTGGCGTTTGCTCGACGTGGGAAGTCCAAGTGCCCAGTCCGTCCGTCATCGTCCTGCACATGTAAGTGCACCCAACGCGGCTCCCCTGAGCAGAGTCAAAGAGAATGTGACTTCCTCTCCGCATGTCGGTCACCATCGGCGCAAGTGAGCCAGCTATTCAAGCCTTCATGCCATGCTGTCTTTCGCACGCCCTCGTCGCTCAGCCTCCCACCCAGGAACAAGGTTCCTCATCTCCTACGCCTTCCAGGCAACCGCAGAACCGTCAATATCTGCCAGTCCCCATCCATGTCGTGCGCCTGGCCCCGGTTTCCCACAGTTCGTCTGGCCTGCCCACCCCACAATGCACACACCCACACCCCCCTCCCTCCCTTTTCTCTCTCCCCAGCCGTCAGTTCCAAGCCAATGTCACGTCAGTGACAGCCTCCCGCAGAATGGGGCACCCGGAACAGACTCGAGCCGCAACGTCGCCATCTTCTTGCTCACGACTCGCAGCAACTGCCGAAATGTGGCCGGGCATGGCCGGGCTTGAACTTATCACCGATCAAGGGGTTTGCCGAGCACGTCACAGCCCCAGCACACCACTAGTACGTATACTTTTGACGTTTGACAGGGAAAGCCCTGCGAGCGTAGAGTGGTGAAAGTATTTCGCCATTGAAACAGCCATGGAGCTGGACAAACTCAAATTGACCACTATCGTTCGGCTTTTGGATTATCACTACCAAGCCGAAGCGGCCGTTTTACTGCTCCGTGACACCTGTGGCAGCCAAGCACACTATCCCGGACCATTGGCCTTTGCGAAACAAGCCCCACGAGCGGACGAGCGTTCCTGCAGCGCATGGATCCTCTCGTACATAGTTCGTTGCTGATAACACACGAAGAGCTGGCCAAGGAAATATTCAGATGCTGTAGTCTCAGTAAGCGCCGTCAAGGCAAAGTTTCCCGCTCGTGTCGAAAGACTGAAATGAAATGGCCGGAAATGCCCCATATGTCGAAGTTACAATGTCGTTTTATGTGATGCATATCCATGCTGTGTAGGGAATATAGAAGAAGGGGAAGGGGAATATAGCAGTAAACAGAAGACTGCGGTTTCAACGCAGGGGAAAGAGTATCTTGCGGAGCAGTGTTTCATACACTCTCTCGGCTGAGTTCACCGATCGTCCGCTTCCGCAAGCTGCTCATATCCTCATCGTAGGAACTGCCTTCGCCATCGCTGAGAAGCAAAGGCTGCGCTCGCTTATCCATGGGCGGCCCATAGCTGATGTGACGCTCTGTCGATGCAAGTATCTTGCCATCTCCATCGACACTGCCGCCGACCCGGCCGTTCATGGCATCGGACTCAGCCCGAGCACTGTTGATCATGGCTGGTAGCTGCCGTCGACGCGCGTTGATGAACCAGTTGGAAATCTGGTCTGTTGTGGCCATTAGTGCCAACTCAAGCCAGGGCCACGCCCACTTTCCCTTGTGTTGACTTACTCATTTGGAGGCCCGTCTGGCGCATCAAATCCTGCTTCTCGTCCTCCGTAGGGTACGGGTGTTGCAAATGTGCCACGAACCATGCGCGCAGCTTATCCGTTGTTTCCTTGGGCAGGTTACCTCGGCGTTTTCGTTGCTTCGCATCGGCCCCCATTCCGCCCAGGTCTCCGTACCGGCCGACGTCTTGATAGCTCGGGCCGTAGTTACCACCAGCCGAGAGCGGAGCTCGGTCATAGGGTCGGATGGAGCTCGTGGAAAGGGACTGATAACGGCTCGGATGGTGGTAGGAGTAGCCGTAGTCCTGGCCTTGGTACGCTGGCGACGTTCTCTCGAGCAAGGGCGGACCTTTGCTGCCTGCGACGTGTTCCCGAGCATGATGCAGCTTCGCCGCTTCCGTATCAGTTTTCACAGTCGGTGGCAGGCCAAGCAGCCCACGACGGGCTTCTACCCTTGCATTCTGCTCGACAGAAGCAGCGATGCCTAGGCTGGGCTGCCAAGAGTCTGATCGGCCGGCTGGCGTCCAAGCATCGGCAGTCATGGATAGTGTGTGGTCTCGGCGTATGGGAGAAAGCTGACGAGGTGCAGACCGCTCTGGACTGCGATACAGTCTTGGTACTTGCTTGGCCCGCAGAGTCGACTGCTCATCTTCGATAGAAATCCTTCGTCGCTTGTTCCAGTTTGGCGAACGAACGTAATCTCGCGATGCTAGCAAGCTTTGGGCCGCCATACTTGGTGAGTTGTTAGTAGTGGAAGTCGTACTTGTTGGCCTTTCTGGCAACGGGCCGTCGAGGTGTAGTTCGGGAAAGGTTTGGCGAATCGAGGGCAAGGCAACCACCGCCTTGTTCTCGGGGCGAGAGCGAAAGTCTTGAAAGGACCGGGGGGCCGCATCCCAATGATAGTCGTTTCTGAACATTGAGTGCGGTGACGGCGTGGCCATTGTGAGGGTAGACATCTTGAATTGCTGTGTCGGGATTTGCTGTGGATTGCGATTGGACTCGGGGCGCCGTGATGGGCTACTGTCCATAACCACGCCAACAAGGGCTATAGCAGTACGGACGACACCTGGAATTCGTCACATGAGTCCATATTTTTGCCGAAATCTTCATCTTTGCCCTACCTTGGTGCACGTTCTCGAAAGTCAGGCCAGGATAGCAAAGCCGACTAGTACTGCCGCGAGACGCCGGTATGAGGCTTCGAATGCCCAGTGCAAATACGCCTTCGACGTCCCTTGCACCCCTTGTTTGATGTCGAACGCTTATTAGGTGCCGTTGGGACTGCTAGCTGTGCCCGTAGAGTCAAAAATATGTCAGCTAAGGAGATTCGATATATATCAAGGGTGTGGTAGCGGAACAATGAACCGACGTAGGTGGGATCCTTACGTCTTTTGTATAAATGAAAGTGCCGGGGCCGCTAGTCGCAGACAGAGTGCAGAGATGGGGAACCAGATCAACGGACAGGGTGCACGGATAAAATGGCCTAAAGGGGAAATAGTAGAGAGGTAGACCCCAGAAGGAGAAGCATGCCCGTGTGGACTTAAGGCCGTGGCACAAGCAAGCGACATGTAAGAGCGGATAAGTCGAGCTAAGTTGGGACCAGGCGCACCAGAACACCCCACGGCGGGCAGATGACCGCTGGACGGAAAGGCGATGAATAAAGACGCAGATTTCCGCCCTGACAGTCAAGCGCAATGCCAGGCAAAATGTGTTACATGTTGTTAAAGACGGCGGGCAGAGGCGAGGCCGTGGAGGGACCCGACTTCCGTGCTCCTTGTACAAGGAATGGACTCGACGAGGAATGAACCCTGCTCGGGCATCAGCAAATGCAGTCGCGGTGCCGATCTGACAGACCGCTGAGCCTGGTGACTGGCGAGGCTACTGAGATTGTCGCCAGGAGGCAACCCTATGATGATGGCAACCAATCGGTGGCTTTGGAACCCTGGTCTACACGGCCACCAACATCTCCCGTTCTTGGGAGCTGCCACGGACTCTCGACTCACGGATCAGGAAGCCACATGGAAAGACGACAGAAGCACGAACGAGCCACTAGTAAGTTTATTAGCTAGGGGCAGGGGTGACGGTCGATGCGGTGGAGAAAGGGGAGTCGTACGGGCGTGGGATGGCGTGGACTTTGTGTCTGCTGCCAGTGTGGAAGACGTGGGAGGTGTGGGAGATGTGGGATGTATTACCTAGCGTCCACTCCAGGCCCAGGATGACGGATGAATCCAACGGGAAGAAGGGAGGGCGACCCTGGGCCTGGCTGCGACAAGGTGAACGGCACACAATGTGGGTACGAGAATCCCTTCCATGCTGCTCCCATCCCTCCCTCGCACAGCTGCCACGGGGCATGGGGCCGCACCTGAGCGAGGGCCACGGCACCATGGCACGTCCATGAGGCGTGCTGGTATGTGTCTCTGACGAGCTCCAGTGGGCTCTACGACGCCGCTGTGCTCGTACGTGGATGCCTGGCCTGGCTGTCGGGCAGGCGTCAGGCGCGAACGCAATACCAAGCTGTCCCGTGCCCGGTAGCTTAGGTGTTCGAGTGCCCAGGGCCGTGTAAGAGGCAGTCCGCAACAGCTGGCCTGATGCCCCAAGTCGTCGACGGGTCGCCCTGCCCTGCATAGACAGTTCACCATGGACTTGGATGCTGACCGCGCACGGCGTCGGACGGCCGTAACGGCGACGTCCAGATGGGGTCAAGAACAAAGGGACCATGACTCTTGCTGCTGCGACCCGAATCAGATGGACAGACTCCACCGACAAGGTAGTTTGTCGTCGAGAACTGGCTCTTGGACGATGACGGCACCCAGAACAACGCTAGGGCGTGCCGCTAAGGCGCCGTGGCACCCCGCCACTACCAAGGCATGGGCGTCCCCGTCAGGTGGATATCACCGGGGACTCGGGCTGCGTGGTGCTGTAAGGTAATAATGATTCAAACCCCGGGGCAGGGCCGCAGGCGGGACGTGACACTTTGTCAAGCCTTCTTCAGCGTGAAGGGTGTGGTGGCGGTGGCGGTGGGAGGCAGCATGGCTGCAGTCGTGCAGCCAATTCCTCATGGCTTGATGGGTGAGCTCGACAATCTCCATGTCAACTGACGTCCGTCAGTCCAACATCGCTGCTTACCCAACTCGTACATGCTCTAATCTCATTCACTCCTTCATATTCATTGCTGAGGTTGACAGCACTGCGAGCCAGCTCATGGCCGGTTCATAACGAGCACCTGTTCTTTCTGTACCATGGCCAGCCTCCTAGGTGCGACGCCCGCCGGCACGTAGCGTAGTCAAGACGCTATGGTCCAGGAACGGAGTCGCGGATGATCCAACATTGACCGATTGGCAGCGGCGCATCGAGGTGGGTATGCAGATATGCAACGACAGCATCCCTTGCTGCAAGTCATGAGCTGCCGCATTCACAGACATCGATTGGCTGGGGTGCGTCTGTGCGGAGGGGAATAGAGTCGTTGAGACTGCATCCTTTTAAGGCTCGAGAGACTACACTTGGGTACCTGATCCATTCTGTGACGGAGACTTGTGAGATACCTCTCAAGTGGGGCTCAACTGCAGCAGGTTGACGTACTGCTAGGTATTTCTCAGACTTGCAGCGACTTCTATCGTAGTGGGCTGTGCATACAAGTCGAAGTACCCGCTATTGTGGCACTCTCATTGATCGCAATCCCTGTTCGGTACCCAAGTGTAGTCTCTCGAGCCTTAAAGGGGTTAGACAGAGCTTATCCGTTGTCGACACTTATTCGGCTTGACAGCCTGCTCGTAAGCTTTCCGTTGCTCGGTGCCCATCACACGGCCACATCCCAACTGTTTCGACAGCTCCTGAGCGCTGGACAATGCGCAAAAAGAGTTTGTTTGAGGTTCTTGCACGGAGTAATACCGCCACTAGCTATTTCGCCGCCGTCGACGCCACGCCATGCTCATGCCACGATGAAGACACGAGGGAGCCATTCCTTGCCCCGAATCGATGGCATCGATGGCGCCGCTATGGGCATGTTCCCCGTTTGTTAGACTTTGCCAAGTACCAGTGTCTCGGCTCTCTGGCTGCCCATTGTAATGTCACTGTACCCCTGTTGATGCCGCACGATCTCAGACATCTGCGCTTCGTTGCCCAACGCACAGCCAGAGTTCTCGGCTGGGGTAACCCCGGGATTGACGAGGAAACAGGCAAACAGGCGCATGGTGCTTGTGTCCGCCTCTGTGTCTGTGTAAGGGCGAGAGTGCGGACGTGCTGCGTAGCGTCTTCGCGCATACTCCCATGTGCCAGTCCTTGCGTGCCACGGACGCGGAATTTCTGCAGAGGGACGCGTCCCCGCGTCGTAGCCAGGCTGTCAAAATCGATCTCGGGCCGGCTTGGTTGGGGTTCAGTCTGCGACCAATCCGGCTTTCGCAGTCGCTGCCGCTGCCAGGAGTGTGTGCGCTGGAGCCAGTAAAGGGCCCTGGCAATCGACACTGGCAGGCCCCTGTCAGCCCTGCATGGTTGACAGCCGTTCCAAGATCCAGATATTCGACGCCAGCTGGGCGCGTCAGCCGCATGCTGAGATGCGACTGGCTCGTCAAGTAGCGCAAGGGCTGGTCGGCGATCTGCTGGGTCCAGATCGGTGCCGACGTTGGGTGCAGTGGAGAAAGATGTCGGTGCTGTGAGCGTGTCCTTTTGATCCGTGCTCTTGGCGCTTGGACGGCAATTGTCGAGGCGGCGGTCAGTCAAGTCTGTAGTCTGTCTGTGTGCACATTGTGCAAGTGGATTGATTGATTCATCGATTGATTAGTTCTACTGGGTCTGGTGGCAGCATCAACGTCTTTCTTTGCATTTGGTGCTGGCTGCCACGGGCCCAGGCTGCCAGGCAGCAGCCTTCCTTCTGCCTCCGACAACTGCCGACAGGCCCCTTTCTGATCACGCAACAGCTGTTCGAACGAGATCAATTCCACCACCAGCGCGCAGCTTCGCCAATCCGGTTTCATTAACTATAATCATGTTCTAGCTCGGAGTCGTGTGTCACGCGAGACGCACACAAGAAACCTCGGGGGGAAGCCATCCACTGCCAGGTGCAACAGGTGCAACAATCGGAACATCTCAGTGCCTGTCTATCTGTGTGAAGTACAGCACAAACTTGAGGCGCGCAAACCTCGCCCGACGTCACGAGCACTGACCCCTGTTCGACACAGGACCGTGGTGTCCGAAGTTGGCCTCTCCGCCAGGCCAAAGTCACGGGAAGTGACATTCCGCCCCCAGCATCGACAAGCATTGGCCAATTTACGACGGCCGACCAATTGAAGTCAATTGAACAGCTGTGGAGAGTGATGATGGAGGCTACAGAAACCCCGATCCTACGGAGTCTGGCACGAACCGGGTTTGGCTGCCTCGTTGGCCGCCAGTGTCCGCCATGGTGGTCCCCGGAACGCCCGCCCTGCGAGTGTCCGTTGGTGACAGTAGCTCCACTGAACAACGCAATTAATCGCGAGCAAGCCTCGGAATGCCCCGTTCGGGTTCAGTGATCGAGCTTCCACTGGTTCAGCAGCCCCTGTCAGAATCCTTGGAGCCCCTCTGGCGGCTAGCGTGGACAGCCATATGGTGGTGGAGCTGGCCCAACAGACCAACCAACTTTAACGAACAGGACTCTGAGCTTCCGTTCACGGGAAGTGATCAGAACACCCACGTCCAGCTCCGCCCAACTGTCCTGTGGAGTTGGCTCCCCGGGTATAGCTTCATGCCATGTATAGCCGGATCGGGCGCTTGCGCAGGAGTATCGACTGAACGCCAGCTTCACCAATACGGATGAGGCCTCAGGCGGATCTGCAGCCAGAACAGGCGATTGACGATGTTTCCATAGCCGTATTCACCGCTCCCAGACGATGACGGCCATCCGTCTTTTTGCTTCTACGATAGTCGGATATCTGGTACGCCATGGCTGTGACCCACTAGAGTGCACTGTTCTAGCAAATCGCCAAGCTAACTCGTATTCCGGCGACGAGCAGATTAACTTAAGCCGCCATTCTCATCAAGCACCTGCGGTCCTTGGTGGGGCTCCGGGCAGGCGCAGCAGCATCACCGGAGATGATGTACCGTTATGAGTAGAGCCTTTGAACCCATCATCTGTCATTTTTGTGATCGCCCCGGGGCGACATCAAGCAAGGCTTGGGCGAGAATGCCACCTCAGCTACGACATGGCTGCCGGAGCGGTGATGATCCCGGACTGGTCCCTTCCAACAACGGAAATGGATGGCAACATGAGGTTCCTCTTCGGGCAATAGCCGGTTCTGATGGCTGGCAAACTGCGACTGTCACTCCCTTACAGATCTACCAGTATTACCGGATCACGACCGTAATCTTTTAGGGAGTCAAAGGCTGCTGCTCCACAACCGAAGGGGCGTCCGGCAGTTCATTAGGGCGGGTTGACGTCCAGGTCACCCTGTTGCCTGTGCAAACTCGCTCCTCGTGGAGACAGAGCATACGGATGCTTCTGACACCGTAGCGAGTCTGGGGAGCCTGGGAGCATACCTCGCAAGGCCGACTGCACTTGGCAACCGCTTCGTTCCGCGGCACGACTCCCGCCGCTGCAGAGTAGAACCCGTTGGGTTGGTCCTGTGTGACCATCCGCCATCACACTAATATTAGCCACTATCACCTTTGCACACAGACCACCATCAGGCCTGAAACCGAAGCGACTGCTGGTTCCGCGGGCCGCGCTGTCGGAACACGGAATGGCGTGCCCTCGGACAACTGATCTGAATACCGTACCCAGCAAATGCGGCATTGCTGAGCCATTCGCGCAAAACCGCGACAAATCAGATCGGTTAGACTTTGAGCTACGCCTACTCTCGATACACGGGCAAAGGACAGCAAAGGGATGATTTCTTGTGAACATATCTACTGTATACGAAAGTCGGCGTGTAGTCATGGATATGGAAGCTCTCCTTTCCAGGACAAGTTGCTCCGAATGTCCGTTGGAAGCTTTGACGTAACCTTTGTTCCGACAGCGCATCCGCTTGACATTTCACCCGAAAAGGGGGCGAAATTATCGGCAATGACATAGTCGTCGACACAGGGTCTGTGTATCCATCGATTGACCGGCACTGGAACAAGCACGTCGTGCCATGACCACAAGACACAGCAGGGCTCATGACGTGCGCATCTATGAGTTGAGCGAGATTCTCGTGTCCTCGGCAGCAGACTGCATGAAACACGCCAAGTGGCGCACGCTGCCGGGGTCAAGATAGCCACTGCCGACTTTGGACACTTTTGGTTGAAAGACGACTTTTCGAACACAGCGTCTTCGCCGAATGCATGAAAGGCAAAGCTTGCCATGATTTACGGTTGCGTCCGTTCTGGTTGGTCCCGACGGCTCCTGTGCCCGAGATGCTGCTTCCGTGGTACATTCAATGGCTCGCGGGTCGACCAGATGGGCATTGGCTTGAGTACTCGGACAAGAATGCGAGATCAATATTCCCAATTGCTAGCTCAGACGACTGTCTTGATAACGGCACCATGACCAACCACAGGAATGCTGCAGAAGGACCACCGCCTGAACAATGGGTCAAGTCTGGCTGCGACATTCCGGCAAAACGGCCCAGCTCCCACAATTCCCAGGTTTGTCCCCAGGTTGATCACCCATGGGGCTCTCCCACACTTTGATCGGGGGCAACCCGTCGAGATGTCACGCGCCCCGTTGCTTGACAAACCTCCGCCTCGGGACACATGCCAGTCCTAGATATCTGGCTACTCGTACATGCACGGCAGCACACGGCCACGCCACGTTGTGCGCTCATGAGGCCATTGCAGGCTGCAGGCTGCGCCGCCATGTGTCAGGTTGCGGTGCCACGGGCTGCTTCGACACGAGCTCACGTGCTCCCGAGGCTCGCAACCCTGGCGTTTGTTTCTCTCGGTTCCATGCACGCGGCATTGACGGGTAATGATCTGATATGCAGCAGAGGGAGTTGGGAAGTGCGGTTTCGGGAACAGCATGGGTTCGTGCTTCTGGGCTTGCCATGCCATGGTTCTCGGAAAAGCGACAGCAGAAGAATAGGTACATTCCGGTACTACATCTGCCGGCAAGGAAAACAAGGTCTCATGTCAAAAGCCGTTGCTAACTTCTGGCGTTTTCTCGCATGTCTCGAATCCTCCGCGGAGCGATATCGCCTTGCATTGCCTGTTGTCGACTGACGTACCAGTCCAGCATCGCACACGCACAAAGTCGATGACGAGTACATGTGCATTCGCCTCTGCGCTCGTCACAGTCTGCAATGCTCTTCAACAGGTACGGAGTTTCGCGGCCTGCATGAGTATAATACGACGAGCTGAGGTCGCGCACCTCACAACACAAAGAGAACGGGATGCAGATACGGAAGCCCCATCATGTTGTCGACCGGTGCTTCGAATGCACATTTCAGCTCCTCACCGGCCTGTGCCTTGCTCCGAATCACTTTGTAATCTAACGGATCTAGATGATGTTGCATGGTGTGTCTTCATTATGTCGTCCTTGTTGAATACGACGATTCCATGTCGTTCGGCGGCCGGCAAGGATAGAGCCTGGAATAATGTCACGCGAAGCCCTTGCTGGCCTTTCTTGGCTGCAGAGCTCCTTGCGACCAGGAGATTATCCCGACTCCTACGACCTTTGCCACTGGACGTGACCGCCACCGTATTCATGTTCAGGATGCGACCTTACAGCCTGGCATCTCAGTCTTTCTCGCTTTAGTTTGAATTTACGCAGCACTCGAGGACCACGGGGCGGCTATATTGCTCGTACTAGGTAGACGTAGAGCACTGGCCACATGAAAGGCCTTCAGTAATTCATACAACAGTAATCCAAAACCTGGATTTCCATCAATCAATGGCGACCGTCGCGACTTCGAGAACTCCGTAAGGTTCCATTCAAGACCAAGCCCTTCCAAGTACCCGAGGCGCCGTCGATATGTGTTCATTCGTTGCAGTCCGTAGCTTTGAATTAAGCCGTCACCGTCGAAACATCTTATTCAAAAGACTCCCGCCACCGCGGCCCCTCCCAGGCATCTCTTCTCCGGACCTCACTCTGGTGCGTCCCGAACCAGCTGCCGCATCATCCGTCCTACCTACTTCGACATACTCCTCCGCGTCATCATCCTCGCGGTGTGTGCGATCAAAGTAGCCGTCCGAGGCAATCTTGGAGTGTCCCGGCGTGTGGGCGACTGGCGGCGAGGGGACCTGGAGGTCGCGTATCTTGGCAAGTCCGCGATCAAGATACTCAACCATACCGGCCTTGCTGCCAAAGCTCTCTTGATCATTGTTGCCCTGGCCGGCGTTGATATCCTGTGCTTTTCTGTAAAGCGAGGCGCAGCGCGTTTTGAATTCATTCTCGAGCTCTTTCTCTTGCATTTCGATGACATCGAACCTCTCAGGCATTTGTGTAGGAGACGTCGATGCTGGCCGGGCTCGTGCCTCGGCTTCGACATGGGAAAGCCATTCGAGGTATTTCTCCTGGCTCGTCATGATGTCACTCTGGTTCTCCGTCCTTTCTCGTTGGCCATCGGCCCATGCATGGGCATCTTGATTCTTATCCGTTCCGGCAATGTACTTGTCGAAGGAGTGGCTGAACTCGCGGTAGTGGCCCTTGAGAACAAAGCAGCGTCCGGACCAGCCACTCTGAGTCAGTTTCTCGAGAATAAGCCTGGATGAGGGGCAGTCCCAGGAAAACTCGAGGCCACGAGCGTAGAAGACGAGGCACCGTGCGCTCCGCCATTGGGCAAAAGCGGCCCGTCCCTGTTCGTCTGCGATGGCACGCTCAATCATGTCGAGAGAACACACGGTGAGGAACGATCGTGGAGCGCGGAGATTGATGGCGCCGTGGATGTGAGACTTCATGTACTCTGTGGGAGATCGCACGTCAAAGATCATGACCTGCCCTGGTAGTGACACGTCGAGAAGTTGGCTGAGATCTGCCGGCAGAATCATTTGCGGGCCACGGCCACCTTCAGGCGTTGTTTCCTTGAGCTTCATGGCAGCCAATCTGGTCGAGACCATGGCTCTCTCCCGACGATGATGGAACCACACCTCGAGATGCCACGGCTCAATTCCGAGATTGGAGGCGAGGAACGCGCTCTGCGAGTCGTTTGGCAGCGGCTCATTTTGGTAATAGTCCTCGAGGCGTCTCTCAACATGGGCGGAGAACTTCTTCGGCTCGGGTACGTCGTCACCAAAGGTGGTGCGCCTCAGGGATTGTTGTTGGTTGGGGATCATCTGCCTTGCTATCATGGCGGTGGGATCGAAGGAAGACGACGTCGGGGCCGCGTGGAGAGAATGAAGGGAGAGGGAAGATGTCACAGGTCTTATCGGTCGAAGGGGCGCACTTATCGGCGATGATGAAAGCGGCGACGCCGGCTGTCCAGGAGTTGGAGGTTGACTTTGGGGGAAAGGGCTGGCTATCATGTTCCCTGTCGCTCCGAAAGGCCTGTGAGCAGAGCTCGCGGCAAAGGGGTTCTGGAAGGAGACAGACTCCGTAGCCGCAAAGGTAGTTCCGGAAACTCCAGACACGAAAGAAGCAGAGTCTGGGCCGACAGTCCCTGGTTGAGACTGTCTCACCATAGCATGAACGGCAGGGGGTGGTAGCTGTCGCTTCTGTGCGACGAGGTTGTTGGAGCGAATAAAGGCGATGAAGGACATGGCGCTGTCTTCGGGGAGTAAATCCCATATCATGACGGGCATGGAGACAAGTAAAAGCGTAGAATGGCTTTTGAAGACGCCCTGAACCTTGACATAGCGGGCCATGGCCGGGAAGGCATTGAGCCATTGCTCCCACGCGTTGATGTCCAATCTCTGGTCGTCCTCGAGGGCCAGGGAAATCATGACATGAGGAGTGTCCTCGTTTGGCTCCGCCGACGCGAGGCCGTCGGATACGGGATCTGCAACTTCGGCGGCTCGCCCTGTCAAGGGCAGTGGGATATGATTGCTTGGCACCGGGGCGGGAATCTTATCGACCGGGTGAAGCCTAGACATCTCGATGCTCGGGGCCTTATGGTTTGCCGTCATCATGAAGTGCACCGGGGTCGAGCGAGCCTCAAAATTCTTTCCGTTTATTTGGATGGGCCGCGGGTGCTTGAGGCGAGCCAGCACCTCGGCGTGTAGCATTGCAGCAGAGAAGACCCTCAGGCGCCACTCCTGCAGGACTTCGATAAGGGCATTGGTGAAGGAGTATCGGCCAGGGTCTGGGGCAATTGCGTCCCAGCTAGAGGCTGATATTGTCTCGGTGATACTGTTGCCGTTGGGGAAAGTTGCGCTGGCTGCCCCGGCGCAGCAGTCTAGTAGGATGAGGACATCAGATCGTGATCTCTCTAGCAGTGTCTGGATGGCGGACCATCTGGATGAGGTCAGCGTAGCCAAACGCATAGGGATGGTTCAAGAGACTGTACTGCAGCCAAGGTGAGTCGGGGTCGCGAGTTCTTTAAGCCACATTAGACGGTTCAGACAATGTTACGGAGAGTTGGTAAATGCACTCACGCGCACCATGTGCTTTGCCTCGAGTCGTCGATTCTCGCATGGCCGCCGTAGTAGATTATGAAAAGCGTATCCTGAGACTCATGCTCCTTGATCAACTGGCCGAGTCGCATCATGAGCTCAAGATGAGAGTTCTCGGACGGAATGGCGAAGATGTCGGTGCCAAAGACATACTCCTCGCGAAGACACTTTTCCAAGTCTTCCAGCTCGGGCAGGACAAACAAGTCGTCGGAGCCCCAGTGCAGAAGCAGTGCCTGGACCTTGCTGTACCGCTGAGACGACCGTCCGCGGTTTGGAAAGGCACGGGTTGCGGACTGGAGTGAGCGTCAGAAGCCATGGCCAACGCAGGCTACAGGGTAAGGGGACGAACGTACATCTTCGAGTTTCCGTGCAAACTGGCCAATGTGCTTCATGTGAAAGCTTGTCCGGCTGATGTCGTGTGTTGCGGACCTGGAGTAGGCATCTCCAGCGCCCACGGTATCCTGATGGCGCCATGCCTGGTCAGCGCACTGCGAACACACGTCCTGAGGGTCCGAGAGTCGAGACGCACCGCCGCTTCGCCGTTTCCCTCGGCCGGCCGCCGCGAGCGGATGGTCACGTAGGGCTGCTGGTCACCCATGTCTGAGTCGCGAGTCGCATGCCCGTGTCCAACGCGAGGTTAGATGCGTGTGCCAGGCACAATGGCTGTCAACGGGGTGTCGCTGCGGGGGGTAAAGGCGCTTTAGACGGAGTTTGGTGATGCTCGCTCCTACCGGCGGATGCAGCGCATCTCAACAACGACTCAGGGTACTGACGACTTGAATAGAGTCAGGGCAGGAAGATTGAGGGGACAATGAGCGACATGATGAGTCTCGAGAGATGAATGCAGACCGGACGTGGTGACCATGAGTGCGCATGTCGTCAAAGCCTCACTTGCTCTCGGTCCCCAAAGCGGCTAGCCCCAAGTCACTGGAGGTCCCAAGGAGGTCGCTGGAGAGCGCTGGGGGGCCCCGGGACGAGGGGGTCCCATCTGTTGCCTTTAGCCAACCACGGCACACGCAGCCCCAGCCGCCATCTCACCCTTCCAAAACGACACCGAAGCACGAGACTAGACTGAAGCGCAGACACTCTTCGGTCAGCTAGATATTCCCCATTCGTGCCGGTCGAGGGTCCTTTTTCTCTCCCCCTTCGGCCCGTCCTTCGGTGGCCTGTCCCGTCGGCGCTGCAACGCTGTCCAACCCCGAGACGCGTCCCGCCGCCATGCGCGAGAGGGTCACCTTCATCCACCCTCAGGATGCCGACATTGAACCCAAGGCCCTGAGCATACAGCAGGTCGGGCTGCTTGGTCCCTCGGTCGAGTCTGTTCGCGAGGATCGGTTCACCGTTGCCCTTGATGAGCTTCCACTGGAGCTCGCCGGCCTTCTTCAGTCCTACCAGGAGCTGACGGTGAGGTGGTCAAGCCCATTCGAATACGACACGTTGGAGCCCTTCAGCTCTCGGCTGCCACCGGGGCTGCATGTGCTCTACACTCCGTCCAGGAATAGGGCTCACGACTCGTCAGTTCGCCTTCTGAAGTGACGAATCAACCCATGCTTATTCCCTCGCAGTGCGCAGCTATGCTCATTCTTGCAAGCGTTTGGGCCGCTATACTGCATGTCGCCCGAGGTACAAATCACAGCCTTGAACCATGTTTCCTTCGGTCCTCTGACGCAAAGCATAGGCATTCACCAATGCCGACACAGACCAGCGGGGTGACCGCGGATCTTCGTACTTCTACCAAGAGCTGGAAGACCTCTCTGCGTTTGTCAGTTCGGTCACCAAAGACGCCTGTTCAGAAGATGACTCCATCTGCCAATCCCGCCTGCGCAGCCTATACACTGCTGCAAGCTTGGACCTCTCATTCGACTCGGCTACGAAAGCACTCAAGGTCACGGCATTTTGGCCCCTCAGAGAGCAAGTACTCACCGTGCCAGCCTCGTCCGACAGGCGGACGGAGGTCGGCATTCTTACCAAGGACACGCCCCCCGAGCTCGAGTCGCACGAGACTGGTGTCTCGGGTGTCCTGAGCGTCCTCGGTGAGCAAAAGGAGCCTTCGCCGTCGCTATTCGCCTTTCCATCACGGCACAGACTGAGCGGCGCTTCCTTTTCGTCTGAATTCCTGGCGCCGGCGGGTCTGCACCCAACGCTGCAATTGAGACTAAGCAGCAACGAGGCGCCCGTGGAGGACGCGGGGTGCGCCCCTTATGCCTTCTTGACCTTGCCCAAGACAATCTTTGCGGATCGTTATCAATTTGACGACCCATTGTTTTTGGCGTCCAAGAATCTGACTGCGTCTCGATATACCAGCCTGCCTGTGGATTTGGAGGCACCGGCATACACCACCCAGACATGGGGGTCCAATGTCCTCCTGGAGCTGGCACCCCCCGTGTCCGAAGACGCACAAACCTGGACCACCGAAGTGCCACTCCATCTTCGCTATCTGAAGCCGTCGGCGACTGGATATGCCTCCGTCGAGGTCCCCTATCCAGCTGTGTTCTGGGCATGCGAGTCTGGAAGCGACGTCGACTTCTCGACCAACCCCTTCGACCGGCTTCACCTGGGTTACGACGAATTGTTTCACCCCCAAACATCTTTTTGGCATGTGACTCCGCAGCCCGAGACTGGACGTCGGCTCATGAGCTCGGTGTCCGTACCGGTGCTCAAGGAGGAAGGCGCCGCGTGGATAAGGCTTGGGACAACAGCCGTAGTAGGCTTGGGCTTTGCATGGGTCCTGTGGAAATTGGTGTCTGCGTACACGGCCTCGAGCAGCAGGGGCTCGAAAGGCAAGGCGCAAGAGCTAAAGAAGAAGCAGTAGATTTGTTGAATGAGTAAAGTTACGGGGCTCTTCTCGTTGCGTCCCATTGTGCATGGCGCAAATTCCTTGGAGGACATCCAAGACACGACGCATGCCCGGTACCTCTCACACAGTCATGGGCATTGAACCTTCAATCTGGATGCCCAATACGAAGAAGTCCATGCGCTCGCCACTACGGCCCAGATGCGTCCCCGATCCCGGCCGTCAGCACCGGCGCCGGACGGTCCACGTGACCCACCAGCGGGATTAGCGGTGATAACGCCAACATCCCGCCTCCAGCATTCCATTCCGTCTCATCAATTGCAGCAAATCTCATTTCCAAGACACTCTCGATGATGTCGTAGACACCTGTCTGAACCTCTTCGTCTGCCGACTCCCTTAGCCTTTACTTATACCCGCTGCGCGAGGAGGATATCATGAACCAGGATGGCCCGGACGCCACCGTCGGTGGACGCTACGGCGTCGACGCCGGGCAACGGCAACGACGACCACGACCGGACTAGACGCAATGTGGCGTGCGTCAACTGCCGCAACTCCAAGGTACGTGATTCTCAGGTGCTTGGTGAGATGGCCTGTGGTTTGACAGATGAGTAGGTGCGGTGCCGGACGAGTCAGGCGCCCGGACAGCCGTGTCAGCGGTGCACCAAGCTTGGGGCGTCGTGCGTGGTGGACAAGGGTCACAAAAGAGTCACCAAACGAAGGTAATCATTTCTCATCTGGCTTCAAACTCACTCATTCATCCGCATACCATCCGACAACTTTATCAGTGTTTGCGTTGCCCTCTTATTCTGAGCTCCAAGCTGACCCCCCGCAGCAAACTCGAGCAGCTCGAACAGGAGCTCCGGAGCATCAAGCAAGTCGTCAACCCCAGCGCCACCGGGCACGCAGTATGGACGCCGCCTAGCCCCCGCGCGGCCTTGTCAACCCTTACGGAGCAGACGCCCGCTCCCGCGGTTGGTCTGCGGCCGCCGCTTCCTCCTCTGCAGGCCCCAACGCCGCACTCGGAGCCCTTGACGGCGGGCAGCCTCGGGCCCTCGCACCATGGTTCTGAGCGGCGGGCCAAGACTGGGCCGACAGAGTCGCGCAGGTTAGGGAGCCATGCCGTGTCTGGCGAAGACGTCGACTGGTACTTTAGCAAGTGCGTCGTCCTTGTGTGGTTGGGCTCGAGGTTGGAATATGTGTTGACAGCGACTCCCAGATTCATGCAGTGCTACCACCCCTTCCTACCCATTCTCCGCAAACGAGATCCAGACGAATGCTACGAGGCCAGCCCAACTCTTTTCTGGGTCGTCCTCTACGTCGCTTGCCGGCGCTACCCGCGCGACCGCATCATCTTCTCCGCGCTCATCGACCATGTCGGCCGCGACGTCTGGCCGATGATCTCTGCGCCGGCCCTGAGCCTCGAGGCCATTCACGCGCTGCTCTTCCTCTGCACCTGGCCGCTGCCTAACATACGCTTCCTCACTGACCCGTCATCCATGTTAGCCGTAATAGCCATGAACTCGGCCCTCATGATGGGCTGCCACATCGGGAGGGGGTCGCATCCGCAGTTCACCGTGGGCGTGCGCCAGCACTTTCACTCGACGGATGAGGAGGCGTCGGCTACGTGGTTGGCGTGTTGCTTCCTGGCACAGCGGTATGTTTACCTGTGCAAGATGAAAACTTACGCAAACTGACTGCTGTAGGGCGTCGTCGAGCATAGGCATCCCGCCCCCGTCGATGCAGCTCAACGACACAGGCTGCAAGAAAGCATTGGAGTCTCACGTCTGGACCGACTTGCTCGCCATGTACGAGGCACAGCGCTTCCTGAACCGCTTCCACGCGGCCATGGCTGCGCAGATCAGCGTCAACGGCGGTGTCCCAGACACCATCGTCGCCATGTGGGAGACTGAGTTCGAGTCCCTCAAGCCGCTCCTCATTCGCTACGACACAGGTACGCGACGGCTCCTATCCCCTTCACTTGAACCTATGCTCATATTTTTATATAGACATATCCCGTTACTGTCAGCTCGCTGCCCAGCTCGAGATCCAGACGCACTACTTCATCGCACCCCCTCAGTCCGCCCCCTCGCCCTCCCTCCGCTCCTACGCTCTCCGCGCCTTCAACACCTCGCGCGCACTCATCTCCCTCGCCCTCGATCTCGAGTCTCGCACCCAATTCCTCACCCACGCGCCTCAGTGGGCCCTTCGCAGTAATGTCGACGCCGCCGCCATACTCATCGCCGTGCTGCACTCATCCTCGGCCCCCGACGGTGTCAAGCCTAGCGACGCCGACTGGCTGGTTGAGCAGGCCTGTGACGCGGTGCTGCGCTGCTCCGTCCGCGACACAGACCTGCCGCACCGCGCGTGCATAATCATGGAGACCTTTTGGTCGGTGCGACATCTCGTTGCCCAAATTGGCGCCGCCCCCTCCGGCTGGCCGGATCGCCTTGGTGCGGCCGTGACGTACTGGTGCTTGGAGAAATTCAAGTTTGCACTCAAGGCGGCGCAGAGCAGCACCGACAGAGTCAGCAAAGCTCTAGATATCATGCGTAAGCCTTGTTCTTCTCCCAGATATTGTGCAAGTGAGAAGCTGACACTCTTGCTCATCTAGAACCTGCTCGCTCCACCGCCGCCTCAGCAGGAGTTCCAGCCACCGCTTCTGCAGCCGCCGGCACCGCTGTCAACAACCAAGAACAGGTCGCCAATCCCGGCCCAGATCCCTTACAAGAAGTCGATTGGTCCATGTTCATGGACGACTTTGGCTGGGTCGGTGGCGACGCCGTTCTACTGGGCTTGCCGTAGAAGCATATCGTCACACGCGGTGCGTAATTCGCATGTTAAGGTTTTCACAGATCGGGAAAAGTCACGCAACATATATATGTTCATCAGAGACTTCTTATTAGTCTTGGTATACCTATTTTTTTTAAATAAAAAAAGAAACTCCGTATTGAAGCGCTAGTTCTTCATGCTCCGAAACGCCTGTCATCGTGTCAATTCTAATCGTAAATGTCTTCGTCCATGTTTTCTCTCATCAACTCGTCGGCAGCATCCTCTTCATCCTCATCCATGTCCTCGTCGTCACCCATCTCGCTGTCCGGATGGTTGGCCAGAACCACAATCTTGCCCTCGATCAGCTCAACCCTGGCCACCTCTCCATCGCGAATGCTGTTTCGCAGGATCAAGATGGCCAGCCTGTTGAGCACCTCCTTCTCGATGAGACGCGCCAGCGGGCGGGCACCGTAGGCTGGCGAGTAGCCAGAGTTGCCGAGATAATCTTTGGCCTCTTCGGAAACATCAATGTATACCTTGCGGCCGTTGTCCTCCAATCGCCTCTGGATCTCGATGATGCGAAGGTCGACAATCTTGCGAATCTCCCTCCGCGTCAGGCGGTTGAAGATGACCACTGAGTTGATGCGGTTGAGGAATTCGGGAAGGAAGTAGTTGCGGAGCGAATTCATGACGAGCTCTCGCGTGGAGGCATCAATCCTCCCTTCCTTCGCGCCTGGTCGAGTCAGATACTCGGCTCCAAGGTTGGAGGTCATGACGACGATGCAATTCTTTGCATCGACGACTCTGCCTTGGCCATCGGTGATTCTTCCATCGTCCATGAGCTGAAGCAGAACTGTCAAGACTTCCTTGGCTGCTTTCTCGACCTCGTCGAATAGGAGAATCGAGAATGGCTTCCGACGGAGGGCCTCAGTCAGCTGGCCGCCAGCGTCGTGTCCCACGTAGCCAGGAGGAGCGCCAATCATCCTGCTAAGCGCATGCCGTTCCTGATATTCGGACATGTCGAAACGGATCATGGATTTGGGGTCATCAAAGAGGAACTCCGCCAGTGCCTTTGTCAGAAGCGTTTTGCCCGTGCCCGAGGGACCGCAGAAAAGGAAGCTCGGTGGTTGATTCGGGTTGCTGAGTCCAGACCGCTGAAGGCGAATGGCGTTGGCAACGGACTGGACTGCCTCCTTTTGGCCGACAACCACCTTTCCAAGGACTTTTTCCATGTTGATGAGCTTCTCCTTCTCCGACGTCCGTAGTCGAGTGACGGGGATGCCCGTCCATCGAGCCACGATCTCGTTGATGTGGTCGGCAGTGACGATATCGGTAACCATTGAATATCCAGTATCAGCGCCCGTGGCGTTGAGAGCGGCGTCAGCAGCGGCTTTTCGAGCCTCGTACTCCTTGATGACGGCCTTTTGCTCCGGAATCGCGCCGTATTGAAGGTCAGCAGCTTTGGCATGCTCTCCGTTGTTCATAGCATCCTCCAGTCGCTTCTCCAGTTCATCAAGCTTGACCTTGGCTTGGTGAATCTCTTCGCTTCGCTTGATCTCGTTTCGGTATTTTGCTCGGAGCGGCTCCAGCTCTTCTTCGACATTCTGCGCATCCTTCCTGGCCTGTTGCAAGCGAGTCTTGGATGCATCATCGTGTTCCTTTTCCAGCGCAGCAATCTCAATCATCAGCTGTCGAAGCTTGCGGTCCAAGGAGTCGATAATCTCAGGCTGAGATTCTCGGGCTACCCGCACAGCGGCGGCGGCCTCGTCGACTAGATCAATGGCGGAATCTGGCATTCGCCTGGCGGTCAAGTAGCGCGCTGCCAAGTTAGCGGCGGCCACAAGAGCGCTGTCGAGAATGGTGACACGGTGATGTCTGTCGTATCGTTCCTTGAGACCACGGAGGATTGAAATTGTCTCGGGAATAGTCGGCTCCTTGACGATGACTTGCTGGAAGCGACGCTCGAAAGCCGCATCCTTTTCAACGTATTTGCGGTACTCAGCCAGCGTAGTCGCACCAATGCAGTGCAACTGGCCACGGGCAAGCATCGGCTTCAACAGATTCGCAGCGTCCATACCACCTTCGCCTGAAGAGCCAGCGCCCATCAGCAAGTGAATCTCGTCGACAAAGAGCACGATCATTTCTTTGGAGTCTTGAATCTCCTTCAAGACACCCTTCATGCGCTCTTCAAACTCTCCACGGTACTTGCTGCCTGCAACGAGCGCTCCGACGTCGAGGGACAGGAGCTTGCAGTTCTTCAGATTGTCGGGTACGTCTCGGTTGACTATGCGCTGAGCCAAGCCCTCAACGACGGTCGTTTTGCCCACGCCTGGCTCACCGATGAGGACGGGGTTGTTCTTTGTTCGTCGAGACAAGATCCGCACTACTCGGCGGATCTCTTCCTCTCGGCCGATGACAGGGTCGATTTTCTTGTCCCGCGCCATGGCCGTCATATCGATGGTGAATTTCGCCAGATTTTCATTCTCCTCCTCGGCATCGGCTGTCTTGCTGTCCACTCGCTTCGTTCCTCGAATGGCTGTTACTGCGTCTTGAACGAGCTTGGCCTTGGGGATATTGCTCTCCCTCAACGCCGTCTGGATGTTGCCGTCCTCAGATAGCGCGGTGATGAGATGGTCGACGCCGATGTAAGTATCTTTTTGGACCTTTTGCAGCTCCATTGCCTTTCGAAGAACGCCATGGAATGAGGGTGACAGCGAGACCTGCTCGGGTGGGGGATCCTGGCTGGGAAGTCGGACCAGGCTCTTCTTGAGGGCTCGGTCAAAAAGTTGGGGATCGCCATGTGCTCTTTCGATGACCTGACGGAACAATGTGACGTTCGGTTGAGCCGGTTTGTTCTGCTGGTCTTTGGACTGGTCGGCTGGCGGATCCAGCAGCGAGACAGCCAAGTGAACCGGCACGAGTTGTGAGTGCGCGTATTGCTCGGCCAGGGCCATGGCGTCCTCGACCGCCTTTTGGGCCCGGTCCGTAAAATCCATTCGTGCAGTCATTGTAAATCGAGTGCGTCAGGTAGACGACTCTTTTGCAACGAAGTATAGTCGTGTGTGTCTGCCGGGTGAAGCTCTTGTAAGATGGGCTTCAACGTGTGTCGTGATGCATATATTGGGCACCAAATTGGGCAGTGCTTTTGGCTGGTAAATGACAGAATGTAAACTTGACAGCGAAGCACGAGGCGCTAGAAGTCGAGATATTTATCGTTATGAAAAGTGGAGTGTAGTCGAGGCGCCGGGAAGTCAATCGACTGATGTTGAAGACAATAGCATTGGCGAGGGGTTGCTCGGATGACCTGGAAGCTGCCCGGAACCCTCTCGAAGCTAGGAGAGGCTACGTGATGTCACCTGAAGCTTCAGTGGCAGAAGTGGGGAGTGGGCAATGTGATTGGACAGAGACATTATCGTCAACTGACTATTATGTAAGCATGCATCGAGGTCCTTCCTAGGTCACGTGAGTTCAATGCAGCTCGAGTTGGGGAGCCGTGATTTTCATGTTCGTCGCATCCTGAACCAGCTCAGCGACAACGGCCGACCATGAATGCGGCACCGGGGACTCGGCTTGGTCAATTGCCAGGCTTCCTAAGAACATGCGTGCGACACGCTCACACCGGCCGAGGGCGGAGGCCCACGACGGGATTTTCGGGACCTGATGGCCATGGCGAGAAGATCTGGATCTTCAGCCACCGGCGGTCGGATCAGGTCATATACTCTTTCAAGGAGAAGTTGGATGTGAGCTTGCATGCCAATTGAACCCCCAGAGCGCTTCTTATTCTGACTCCCCAAAGGGTCTCCACGACTTGAAGCAACTCCCATACAACGGCAAGAAGACAAAGCCTGCCAAGCTGCGCAAAGACTACTGGTCGCCCCTGGCCATGATTCAGTTCCCAACTGGCCACGGCGCCATCGGCCGCTCAGTCTACCAAAAGCTGCGCGAGCTGAAGCACCTTCACGAGGTAGCCTGGACCGACGAGTTCCGACGCAAGCGGCCCGACGAGTTCACTGCGGAAGACAAGAAGAAGATTGCCGAGGAGAAGGCCAAGGGCAACGACTACAAGCCCATACGGAGCAAGGAGGAGCGAGGGGTGGCGCTCAATGCACAGAAGACGAATGCGATTGCCGACTTGGCGGTCGTCTTGGCCGGTCAGGGCGCAGGCAACAAGATGCTGGCGAGTGAGACCGAAGAGGGAGGGAGGCAGTTGGTGGAGGTCTCTGTGAGTTGGTCCAACGATCAGGACAAGCACTACGCAGAGGCTTGGACCAAGAACGTCACGCATGACCTGTTCGAGGAGCCCGTTTATGCGTCAGGCGTGGAGCCGGAGCCGGCGCCGGCAGAAGAGCCAGTTAAGGCCACGGCATAAGCGCGGCAGGCAGCGCGTATTTGCGGAATCCGACCTACAGAAGTACTCGGGATTGCATTTTCTCTGGAGTATCACATTGATTGTACAGATATCGGCAGGGGGGATGTTACAGATATAGTGAAAGATGCAGCCGGATTGAGGAGTTGTATAAAAGACATACGGGCTGTCATTCGCCCGCTGTATCATAGGCCATCAATATCAAAAGAACTTCATGAAAACCGCCTTGGAACCTGGATATCCAGTGTTCCTCTTGTTACGCCAATTCCATTGCCATTTCCATTGCCGTTTCATTCAATCATTAAACCTTGAGGCAAAACTGCCTGAGGTAGTCATAATGGGGGATGTTGGCGTCGACGCACTCGCGAATCATCTTCTGCGCCTCGGCGCCGTACTTTTCGGTCCACTCCTTGTCCTCAGATTCAACCGTTGACGTCTTCTGTTTCATGGTGCGTTAACAACGTTTCTACAGGAATGGGCTCCTGTCGGAGAAAGGAAAGCTCCTACCTGAGCATGAGTCCTGCCATTGAGCTGCGAGCTCTCGAGCACGTCATTGTGGAACCCGTTCCATTTGGCGAAAAGCTTCGCAGCGTGGTCTTTGTCGGCCTGGTCCCAAACCAGCATACCCGGATCGAAGTCGATACCCGTGCGCTCGCAGTACTGACGGATCGTCTTCTCCGGGTTGTCGAGCAGGTCATCGGCGTCGACGACGGTGAGGTGGTCCTTGTCGACGATCTTCTCCTTCAGGAGGAAGTCGAAGAGGCGTACGAGCTCCTCGTAGCCGGCCTCGCTGGGCATGAAGGTCGTCCACCCCGTCGTTTCGTTCAGCGGCGGGATGATGCACCGGTAGAACGAGGGAATGGAGCGACGAGGGTGCCGGATGAGAAAGGTAAAGTGAAACTTCCGCAGGACGTCGAGCGGCAGCACCGTCGGGTTGCCGGGCTCCTCGCCGCCGCCGAGAGACGGGGCGATGGTCGTCGGCTGGCCCTGGGGCGGGAAAAGGTAGTAGGCCATGTCCTTGATGAAGACACGCTTTCCCTGGGGTGTGCGTAAGCAGCAGTTCCTCCCACCAAGATGCGCCGCGCTTCAACATTGGGGGTGTGTGATCGATCTGTGAATCCAATTGGTGCGCACAGTGGCAGCAGCGGCACATTTCAATACTCCAAAGGTCGGATCGGAATCGCGAGTCGTTTGTGGGAGGGAGAAAAGACAGGATGATCAAGACGTCACAAAGCACGAGAGAGATGATCTTGTATATCAATCAATCGGCCTCCCCACTTGGGGCACTGTGACAGCAGCAACAGTACGGCAGTGATCGCAAAGGAGCAAGCGAACCTCTTTTTCCATCTCGGCAAAGTGATCTAGGATGGACTTGTACGTCTGGTCGCACTCGGCCGAGGCCTTGCGCGCCGCCTCGTCGTCGCGGAAGCGGTCGCTCAGGAACTCTGGACCAAAGTAAAAGGCATCGCCAAAAGGCTCGTGCTGGGAATCGAGCACGTCCCGGCGTGTCATGAAGACCTGGAATCCAACGTCTCAATCAGTTTGTCCGTCCAAGGCGCATAGCAATCGTACCCGTTCAAAAGCCGTAGAGCAGGCCCTTGGGTGCGTCGCTGCGAAGATGGGTCGAGGCGCCATGTTTGCTGTCACTTGATATACAATGATGTAAAGCGGTGCGCTTGTTGGGGATGTGAGTAGCAAAGGTGTGGGAGATTTAAGCAAGGAATGGATGCGAGAGAAGAACTGGGAACCGCGGGATACCTAGTTGAGACTCGGGAGACAGAGCCAGTTTTAAAGGAGCTTGAAGAGCTTCAGGCAACTCGTTCCCGTCTGATGAGTGTCAAAAGGCTTGCGGGGATTATAATTGGAGCTTCCAACCCGGAAAGGCACACAAGTGTGACCGCGTGTCGCGCTCAATGGCTGGGCGCGGCAGACTATTTTCAGGTTCCCACCCACCCTCTGCTGCGGACGAGGGTCCAGCCGTTCCACTATTCCCTGATGCATCGCGCCGCAGACGCCCGCAGTCTCGCAGGGCCGGCAGCGTCTGGCTGGCTGCGCGGCCGAGGGCCCGCCACGGCAGCAACGGGTCGTCGCTCGTTGGTCGAGGTGGGTGGCAGCGTGATGTGGCCGTGGTGGCGTGGGATCTGTGGATGTTTGGCCATGGAGTTTTGCCAACTTTGCCCCTCCATCACCCACGCCGACGTCATGGACGGTTCCAGGCCCCGCTCCGTCCATGCTCGACAGGGCGGAGGAGGCCGCGCAGCACAGTGGAAAAGCGACAAGCAACATGCTTTGGGAGATGAGGCACGGGATCTCTTGGATGCGACGTTGGCGATACTGTGCTTTGAGATGCCCGCGAACTTCGCCTACTGCGATAGCTATCCGTACGTACGCAGGCAACGCGTGCAGAGAGACCTCTAGCGCATCCATCACAGACTCACGCGGAGGTGGATACGCAGCATCAACACAGCAGTGGCCCGTTAAAAAACCACGCTCGATTCGCGCGGCTCCTCGGCCTTCCCTTGTGGCGTTCTCTTCCGCTGGCGACGGTCCGGCTAATGTACTTTGCTGATTACCCTCTGCGGAGGGGTTACGTCCGATCCACCTATATTGACTTCTGCCGAGGCAGCGCAGCTGATTCGTAGCAACCAGTCATGACCATTTTCAACACCAAGGAATTATGCCATTGGCAGTGAGTAGATGTACACGCGAGTTTCTGGTGCATGGTCCAGCAGAAATGTGCATACAAGCCGAGCCTTATGTCCTACCTTAGTGTTCAAGATCGGTTCTGGTCGACATTTTTGTCAACGTCAAGCTGCAGAAGCAAGCACCATGACCGACTCCAGCAATTCGGCCCGTGCGACTCTCCTCCACATTCCGTTCCAATCGTGAGCACGTGCAAGTGCACATCGATGGGATGGGTGGCCTTTGTCTTTCCGTTTGCCCGTCGACTAATTTCTTTTGACCTGTTCAAATAAAATTAAAATTGAAGCCGACTGCGTGTCATAGTCACATTTCGCTGGAGGCATTTCAGAGTGCAGAGATTAAAAAAGTGCTTTCATTTCCTCGTCGCACACCGGCGGATCACCGATACCTCTCCCAGCTTCCAGCTTCCCAGCCATCTCCAACTCTCGGCAACGCGGCCAATCTTATCCAACGCACCCTTGACTCTCCCATCTGGATCGTCACACTTATGTCCCTCGAACTCAACGAAGAATATATACTGAAATGGCGCCAGTAGGCTGGGCCGGCTGTCAATGCTCGTCAAGTTGAGGTTGAACTCTTTGAAACAGCTCAGCACGTCCGCGAGTGCACCGGGAGACTTGTGCGGCACCGTGAATGACACCAGAGACTTGCTGCCCGACTTGGCAATGGACTGTTTGACCAAATGCCAGTCTTCCGGGACGGAAGGGTTCGTGCCGATGATGAGGAAACGTGTCGTGTTGTCCTCACGGTCCTCGATGGATTTGCCGAGTATGTCCAGGTCGTGGAGGTTAGCTGCGAGCTCGTTGGAGATGGCGGCCCAGGTGCCTGTCTGGTCCGCGCTGACAATCTCGGCAGCCTTGCTTGTCGAGCTGACCTCGAAGATCTCGACGCCTTTCAAATATGTAGAGATGAAGGCATTGCATTGGCCAAAGGCCTGCGGGTGCGAGTATAGCCGCTTGACGTGCTTGAGGCTGCTCAGAGGTTTGGACTTTGGCTTTGATGGACTGGGATCCGTGGCCGTCGGCGTGCAAGTTCCGGAGCCGTCAGCATTGTCCTCCAGCAGCGGGTTGGGGTTCTTGTGTCCAACGAGGCAGTGGTGGACGTCGACAAAAATCTCGCCGTCGACGGTGATGTCTTTGTACCGGCCATCCCTATCGGCGAGGTTGTCCAACGTGAAGACTACGGAGCCGTTGGTCGAGTTCTCAAATGGCACGACACCGGCAGAAACCTCTTGGTCCTGGACTTGGTCAAACACGTCTAGAGTGGCATTGTCAGATAGCGAAGGCTTTGTTGTAGCTGGCTGTACCAACCGTCAATAGTGGCCACTGGCCGCAAGTCCCAGCTATCTTCTGGAAACGCCTGACGGACAGCCTGCGCGCGGGGTTAGTCCCCAAGCCGTCCAGGGTCGTGTGTAGAGGCTTACCTGATGCGAGTAGGATGCAACAGGCCCCAGGAAGCTCACGACCTGCTTTGCACCAGTCGCCATGGCCGCAGGCGATGAGCTGGCTCTCTTGAATGACCAGATGTTGTGAGACGCTGCTCGTTTCGCTGATCCGGGGGCTCACGAATGTCCAGATGCTGACAACGTCACATATAGATTGTGCTCTGAGTTGTCCTCACGAGCTGTGGCAAGCGTCAAGCATGGGTCACCAATGCGGCTGTTTCAAAGCAAACAATGGCATGTTTACGAGGTGTTTTCGTGAAGTCGTCACGCTGACATGTCGAGACTGAAAGTCGTCACTAGCAGTCATAAGCGGTCTGGCTGCGGCGGCAGGTTAGTGCAGTACCATTGGCGATCTTGGCGCAAATAGTGGGCCATCGGAGCTCAAATCGGCCATTGATACGAGCATCAATGGTCCGGTTCGGCGAGGCGACCGGGCAACCACTCGCAAGAATGATCTATCAAGCAAGCTATGGAATCAAAAGGCCAGATGCGGTGCCGAGGCCAACTCATCCCGCTCCGTCCCATCTTTGAAACGACATGAGCTGCTTGTTCTCGCGAGGATGCTTGCAACAAGGTGAGGCGCGATCGGACACGAACGAGTGCGTCGTACGATTGAACCTGGAGGGGAGATTCGGTAAACTATCAGTTTAAATATCTAAAACCCGGCCGGAAACCCGGAAGAGGTTGAGCGGGTCGAGGTCCGAACAAGCACTCGGCTGAAGCTACTCGTACGTGGTCCTTTGCTGCTATGAGTGGTGTTGACAGGTCCCGGGTAGTTGGATGTCGCTCGGGACCCCCTGTGAGCTTGGCGTGGTGTTTCATGCCGGTGGCGCCCATTGGGCTGAGCGGCTACGGCTGACTGCCTATCGAGTTTTCTGAAACGCGCTCGACAGCGTGGCGAGGGCTGCATGCGTCATGACGACAGCTGCACGCTTTGGCAAGAGGACAAAGGGCAGCAGGCCGTGTGTGGGCGGCAGCTGAGGGAGACCCCGGCCGGATCTCCGCCCGAGCGGGAAGGATGACGACGCTACGAGTACAGGTACTGTATGAAGCCGGATGATGGACGATGATGGAGCTTATCGCCCGAGACCCCAAGTAAGTAATACATAAGGTACTTGCGATGAGGCTTTGCGAGTAACGCTGGGGCTCTTCTGGTAGTGGGGAACGACTGCAAATAGCCTCAAATAGGGCGTTGCGTGTGCGCCTACGAGTACCTGTATGTCTGCACTGTCTCCATCTGCAGGCTCTCAGAGCAGGTGCATGAGCAGCCGCAGTCATCGGTTGCCCCTTCGTCGCCGGCCGGCCATGACAACGAATATGCATACGGATGGAATCGTACGCCACTACAAGAAAAGAACCGTCGGTCGGACGAATGGAGCACGCTCCTAAGCCTGCTGGTGCTCTGCTGTTTACGTACGAAACGAGCCGATGGGCGATTGATACGGAGGCGAGGAACCTGCCGGTCGTCAAGGTAGGCAATAAATAGCACATCGTGGCCGCGGCAGTCGACCGCCGCCGTCGAAACGCCGTTGGTTTCACCTGTTGGCTGGCGCGTGGCCTACCAACGGTGCCCCAGCCAGCGCGCCCGCTAAGCAGGGGGGTCCGGAAGCAGCCCAAGGGGTCTGGGGGTTCAACGGCAGCTGTACGATGTGCGCCACTGGATCATCCTCCTCGGGGCCGTTGTGAGGCCAGTTGTCTTGTGTCCGCGTTGTTTGTTGCAAAGCCACACAGAACAGCAGAGACGATGTGAAACGCTTGGGCAGAGGGCCATCTTACGAAGGCTCAACGATTTGAACATCGGCTTTGCCGCTACTCCTTGCCACTGCCAACGTCATGCGTGCGTGAGGCGCACATCTTCATCTGAAGTGCGGGACCACCCTGCGCACTCTCCCAGCGATACGGGCGCGAGCCCGCGATGAAAGCCAGCACCACGACCGACATGCAGTAATTCTAAAATATGGTATGAAACGCAGGGGCCCGTGTCATGGCCATGATATTACAGCTTCACCGTGGCCGTGAGAGCCATCGCGAGTTGTGAGGCGATTGCGCATTGTCGTTCGTATTTGGACCCCGGAAATGGGATTGATGCAGTTCATCATGCGGACGATCACGCACCTGTTTGACCACAGAGGCGTCGCTCCGTGAAGCTGTACGTCAGCATGTGACAGCAGGGGCTCGTGTTTGTGGTACAGCCAGGACTTAATATTATATCCTGCCCATGGCATTGCTTGTTCGTGATATTGCATGACCGTGGGCATTCGAGCCATCACGGCGGACGGCTCGTAGCGGCCACGGCCAGTGTTCCTTCGACCCCAAGCAGTGGTACCGAAGCAGGCTCCAATAATAGCATCCGGCATTCTGGAGGATTACTCTGAAGCCCCTTGGAAATGCCTCCCGTGTAGCCATCTCGTTCGCATCTGACGGGCGACTCGCATCTGCTGTTGCGTCGTGGCAGGTTTCAAAGTCCCGCCAGCCAACGGTGCAGCAGCACCTCAGCAAACGACAGCTGCGACAAGCCCGCTAGCGGTGTCGTGCGATGAAATTACAGGGGGGCCTTGCAGGGGACCAATCGACAACCGCAGCGCGTCCCCGCCCCTAGGAGATCCTGACCTTCTGGGCTCCTCAGCGTGCCCACCGTCGCCCGCCGTGTTAGTGGGCTTGTGGGCCTATGAGCGCCCTCGGCCCCTGGCCCGCCGTGCCTCAACTGAACGCCGAGCCACCATCCGGCCAGCCAACCAGATGGCCCCTGCATCTGCTCCATTCGCTCTCACACCTGACGGAGTTATTATCCGTCCCCCAATAGCCGCTATTCTCTTAATCCTCCCACATCTCACCACCGCGGCTTCAGCAAAAGCCCTCCCTCTGGCATCGCCGCTGCCTGCACTGTTCCTGGGCTCTTGCTCGTGGCTCAGTCTCTGCCGGTGCGGAAGCTTGGAGACGATAAGACGGTGACGGCTGAACGGGAGCTGTGCCCAGAGGGCCCCGAAACCAGACATTCGAGGACAAACTCACCACCACATCACCGACACCTGGCATCTTCCCGGCTTTGCGTGAGCTGCCTCATCGCGAGCTCGATACCATGGCTATGCTCGCGTCAAAGTCGCCGTTTCCACCGGCCCTCAGCTCCGCGTCCGTCGTTCCCAACAGTGCCCCTCCATCTGCGGCCCTGCCGACATCACGACGATTGCCCCCGATGGCCGGTGGACTTCAAGCATACGCGAGCCCGACAGAGTCCGAGTTTTCCGACGCTGATGGCCCTGACTCTGTTAAGAACTGGGATGAGGACAAGGTGTGCGACTACCTGCGCGGCATCAACTGCGGCGACTACGAAATACTCTTCAGAAAGAACCACATCAATGGCGAGAACCTCCTGGAGCTGGACAAGCAGGTGCTCCAGGAGATGGGCATTGACAAGGTCGGCGATAGGGTTCGCCTGTTCCTCGGTATCAAGAAGCTGAGGACAAAGGCATATGCGAACCAGAAGAAACGCAATAGGGTAAGCGTGCAAGTGCTATCTCTTGGCTTAGTCGACAGGAGCTGACAGTAACGGCAAGGATTCCTTTGCTGGACTCGATGTTCATTACGCCCCCGTCTCCGGCGATTCCTCAAGACCCAACTTGCGCACGACGCCCACGTCCGCTACAAACAGACGCTATTCGCGGCTCGACCTGGCTGCGCCGCTCGACACTGGTAAGTCTACTTCTGTCCTTCCGTCCGTCTTCTGGGCGACACTGACGCTCGGGCAGCGCGACAGCAGCGATTTCCTGCGGGTGCTGGCTACCTCGGCAGCGTCGGATCTAATCCGACGCCGTCATCTCGAGTGCCTGCCCAGTCCTCGGATGGCGCGGGCAGCCGTCTGGTATCGAACCATACACGGAACAACTCCAGCATGGATGGTTCATCACTGATGGCTGCCTTACCCCAGAACCAAGAAGTTATCCGCGTCATCTCGACGGGAGGCGTCACCAAAGTCGTCAAGATTGCGGATTGCAACACTTGCGAAGACGTCATGCGAGTGACGCTTAGAAAGTTCGCCCTCCGCGAGGACCACGAGCGAAACTACTGTTTCTGGGTGCTGGCCGGCGTGGACCCCGATCCAAGCCAGTGCCGGCGGCTTGGAGATACCGAGCTGTGGCGCATCATCAAGGATCAGCGTCGTCCAGAGCGCAACCGTCTGATTCTGAGAAGAGTTCCCGCCGCAGAGCCTGGAGAGCCCGAGCTGCAGCGCGCCGCGGCCATCGCCATGGAGGAGGAACAACAAAAGCATCACCGAGTTCTGGAGTCGGTTGACAAAAGAAGCCAGCTCAAGGTCCAAAAGGTTTTGGGTGAGAAGTGGAACGATCAACTTCAGCAACCGCTGTCACCCATGTCGTTCCAAGACCGAGAGCGGAATCTGTCGAATGCAGCCATGGACCTAGAGCGGCCTTCATCGGGCGAATCGCGGAGGCCGCAGCGACGCAAGGTTGGGCTTCGCCAATTTGGCGGACTGCGCCCACCGAGCGAGCTCATTGCCTCCGACTTGACGTCGTACTTTCCTGACCACCCTCGCGAGGACATTGATCGCACCGCTCGGCTCTCTATGAGACGGTCGTCTCGCTTGAGCAAGGTCAACAGCCGTCTCAGCGTCGCCAGCAACCTCAGCTTCGCGTCCAGCATTCAAGACGCACCCCCCATCCCCACCATTGCCGACTCCTGGCTTAATCACAGCAGCGCCCATGTCGCCAAGGTCCGGCCACGCGACTCCCAGGGTCGCATTGCCCCTATATATAACAGAGACTCTGTTGCCTCGTCAATGCTGGACACCCTTCAAGAAGAATCCATTGAGCCAAACCGCAAGTCGTACGTTTCATTCACAGAGAGTGGCTCCGACACTGCGGCCGTGAGCGTCACGGATCCAGATGGAAATACCACTCGCTCTAGCTACTTCGACGGAGACAACTCGACTGGATCTGGATCCGGGTCTTTCCAGGAGCTGCAACAGGCCCTGACCGATGATGGCGAGGAGGCGGACGAGGAGCTCGAGAGCTTTCTCGCTGGAGACTCGTGGGACGACAACAAGTGGATGAAGGGAGCCCTCATCGGCCAGGGTTCTTTCGGATCCGTGTACCTGGCGCTGCACGCCGTGACTGGTGAGCTCCTTGCCGTGAAGCAAGTGCAGTCACCAGCACCTGGGGCCAACAGCCAGAGCGACGCACGCAAGAAGAGCATGATTGATGCCTTGAAGCGGGAGATAAGCCTCCTTCGAGAGCTGCGCCATGCCAACATCGTCCAGTACTTGGGCTGCAGCTCGTCGGCCGACAAGCTCAACATTTTCCTCGAGTACGTTACTGGCGGCTCCGTCCAGACAATGCTCAACTCGTATGGTGCCTTGCCGGAGCCTCTTGTGCGAAGTTTTGTGCGGCAAATCCTGACTGGCTTGTCTTATCTCCACAACCGAGACATTATTCACCGGGACATCAAGGGCGCCAACATCCTCGTGGACAACAAAGGCACCATCAAGATTTCTGATTTCGGCATTTCCAAGAAGCTGGAGGCGTCCAACATCCTGAGCGGGGCAAACAACAACAGACATCGGCCGTCACTTCAGGGCTCGGTGTTCTGGATGGCGCCCGAGGTTGTCAAGCAGACTTCGTACACGCGCAAGGCCGACATCTGGTCTCTTGGCTGTCTGGTGGTGGAGATGATGACGGGCAACCACCCATACCCGGATTGCAGCCAACTGCAAGCCATATTCAAGATTGGCGGAGGCAAGGCAGCACCCACCATCCCAGAGCACGCCAGCGAGGATGCCAAGAGCTTTCTCAGCCAGACGTTTGAGATTGACTATAATTTGCGGCCTAGTGCGGATGAGCTGATGCTCAGCCCGTTCCTGACGCCCATCACTTAGACAATTCCTTTTCTCTGTTCTCTTTATTGGACCCTGTGTTTACCTGGGCAGGTCCCAGGCACTTTTTTCATGGACAAAGGGGGTGGTGGGCATTTGGCGTACATGGCCCGGATGAAACCAAAGCAGAGAGCAAGGAGGCATAATGGCTGGCGGTCGGTCTGATGCATGGCGTAGGGAACGGTGTTATCTTGAGGCGGCCCGTATTATGGGTCCAGATATACGAACGTCAGGAATAGTGTATACTAGGAGAGATAGATGACTGATGATATTCCCCAACGTAAGCGGACAGGTATGTGAACTTGGTGGTAGCCTGCTAAACAGTTGGCGATGCAAGGAAACACCTAGCCTGAGGTAGTCCGGACCCAGGAAACCATGCCATGTAGAGAGAGATACACAGATGGACGGAAATAGCACGCCAATTGCCATTTCCTTAGACCACCTTACGAGATGGACCTCCACAATCTATTTTTGTACAGTGGAAAATACCTTAGGATGAGGCTAAGGTAGTCGTGCTCGCTGCCTGGCGGTGAGGTTGCCTATCGTAAGCGTGCCCAAACGGCGTCGCCCAGCGCTGTCATCTACCGCCATTTCTAGCACTACCCGAAAAGAGGACCAAATACAGCCTCAGGCTTCTCACAAGTCCACACTGATTGAAGTTTGTCCATAAGGGATCGAATCGACAAAAAGAAGGGGGAGAGAGGATGGACTCCCCGGAAGACAGCCAACCGTCCCAGGACAGCGTCATGACAATCACGCAGGAGAACCGCCACGAGATCCTCTATTTTGCCTATGGCAGCAACCTCTCGACTGCGCAGATGCGAATGCGCTGTCCTTACTCAACGCCCGTAGGACTGGGCCATCTGGCAGGCTGGAAGTGGCTCATAAACGAGCGGGGATATGCCAACGTGGTGCAGCTCGCCGCCTCGGACCCAGACGCGGACGGCGGCGTCTATGGGCTACTTTATTTGCTCCCGCCGCAGGACGAGAAGCGGTTAGATGGCTATGAGGGCGTGCCTTTGGCGTACGAAAAGCTGCACTGCGACCTGCGTTGGGTTAGGGACGGGGAGGGCAGGGTAGTGGACGAGCCGGTGAGGGCGCTGGTGTACGTTGACAGGAAGCGCGTCGGAGAGGGCACGCCGCGGGACGAGTACGTCGGGCGAATGGAGAGAGGGATCGAAGATGCAGTCGAGGATTGGGGGTTAGACACGGGGTATGCCACCAAGGTTATGCGGAGGTTCTGGAAGACGGCGTGAGGCACTTTAACGACCACGTGAAGTTGGGAGAGTGGTATTGAGTGAGGAGGCATACGACGTACGATTCGCGACATACAACGTTGTACCGACTTGGGCTGCTGGCTCATGGCCTCAACTCTCCCAACTTCAATTCGTTTGCATTGCCCGAAAGATGCAAAAACGCCGTGACCGCCCAGCCTGCTCTGCGGCCAACACCAGCAGCTACTGATGCAGGCAGAGAACCAAAAAATCAACCTCAACACCTTATAATAGACACATCCTCTGCTACGGTGCAAGTAGTCCTTACGCAATTCCAAAAGCCGCCTTGGCTCGAGTAAAATAGGCCTTCCTCTCGTCCGTCACCGTGACCCCCACGCATTGCATGTACGCTTGGAAGCCCTCGTCAACGTTGCCGCGCAGCTTGTTGCGCACATCCTCGGCGCACTGTGTCGTGAGGAACCACGGGCCGCTACCAAAGTTGTACTCGTCGGGTGTGACGAGCGATAGAATCCAATTGAGCTTGTCGTCGGGCAGGCCGTCGACCGAGGCAATGTTGGCGACGTTGCCCTGGACGGCGGGGATAGCCTTTGCGTAGAGCAGATTGTACTTGGCCATCTGCATGTTGGCGGTGCCCTGGCCTGGCCGACCCGGGTACACGTTGTGCTTGTACTTGAAATCGACGCTCTCGAATGCCATGAGGGCGATGACGGAGGCCATCTCTTCGGAGCAGTTGAGGCCGTAGGCTTGCAGGGAGCTGAAGATGAAGGGCGCGGCTTGGGCGGCCGTGCGGCAGTCACCAGGCGGGGAGGGACAGGAGGTCGATTCGGGTGCGATTTGCTGGATGGCCTTGACGGGGTCGAAGGCTGTGGCCAAGGAACAGAGCCTGAGGACAGCGAAGACGGCGGGTGCGGTGAAGCGCATCGTGATCTGGTGGAGTTTGTGTAAGTCGAGGTGGTTGATATGGGGTTCCGGCTATTATAACCGAAGAAAGCCAGATGGGGATGTGCTTCTACGCTGCAGATATCCGTTGCTGAAAAGCCAAGAATTGGGTGTTCGTGTCTCGTTCACCGGGGACGTTTGAGATGACTTGTGAAGTCGTTGGTGAGATCGGTCAAGGGTGAGTTTTCAAAGACTTGTTTTTAACCTGTGTGCCACGACGGAAGAGAAGCAAGTCCAGTAGCGACGAGCAAGAAAACCGCGTGAAGGAGGCCTGTATTTGAAGAAGAAGAAGAAGAAGAAGAGATGAAAGTCAACCGTAGAAGATCAAACAGCGGCAATGACAGAGCCCAGACCAGACCCCATCGTCGTATTTGTACAGCCTAATTCTCGCACCGCCATGGCCCCTATCCGCCCGGTGCTCTGATGTCGCCCCCATACAAGTACTCGTATACGTCCGTTGGTCCGTCCTTGTCCAGGTCCAGGGAGGCGTCGCGCGGCGAGAAGCAATTGCTGGCGGGTGTTGGGCTCCGCGGCGGCCAATGGCGGCGCGACCTGGGCGGGACGCCACTGCGTTTGAAACGGCGCCGGGGCTGAGTGGACGCTGGCGGTGAAACGTAGCCCCTTCCGTAGCCCCTGGTAAAAATCATACAACTGGCGAGCAAAGATGGACATGGGTCGAGGGCCCGTGGGAGCATTTAGTTTGGATGAACCGGTGCTGAGAGGTGTCGTTGCTGTTGGTGTGCCTCCCAAAACTGTTAACTGATGCCTGTGAATCTATGAGCACCGGCCTACCTCTAACACGGCAAAGCCCCTTGACTTGATTGCAATCACAATATTCTCTACTTCATACGGGCCATCTCCGACAGTGGCTCGGCAAGTCGGCGCCACGACCGCCGGGCCTCGGCCCGCTCCGGGCGTGTGTTCCACAATTGGTAACCGACCCGGAGCCGACCTCATGCCAGCTTCTCACCTCACACTTGCAACACTTTAGCTCATCGGCCATGGCCGTGATGCCCTCCATGCGCGCCTGGCCATGGCGGCGCCTGTGCCCGCCACTTCCAGTGAGACCTCGGTGGTACTCGCAGCGCAGCTTCCCAGCCTGGTTCGTCCGCGGCGGCACCTCCAACGGGCTCGTTATCCACCGCGAGCACCTCCCACCGCAGAGTCTCTGGCCCACCGTGCTCCCTTCGGCCATGGGCGCACCGGACCCGCAGTTCGGTCGGCAGCTCGACGGCATGGGCTCCGGCGTGTCGTCGACGTCCAAGGTCGTCGTGTTGGCGCCGCCGGCCGACGATGCTCGCGCCGACGTCGACTTTACGTTTGTGCAGGTCGGCATTCGTGACGGCGTGCTCGACTTGGCTGGCAACTGCGGCAACATGTCGTCCGTCGCGGGCCCCGCGGCGTGGGACTTGGGTATTATCCCGCCCAGGAGGAGGGTGGTTGAGGTGGATGAAAAGGGGGCCAAGTTGGCGGTGGTGAGGGTCTTCAACACAAACACGAGCAAGGTCATTGTCTCGCGCTTCCGCGTCGATGGTGAGCCGCTCATGTACTCGTCCGACGGAGATTACACCATGGACGGCGTTCCAGGGACAAATTCTGTCATCACAATGAGCTTTATGGACCCGGCCGGCGCCAAGACCGGCAAGGCGCTCCCGACGAGCAACCCCATCGACGAGCTGGCCCTGCCGGATGGGAGCACCATCACCGCCTCACTGGTCGACGTCGGCAACCCAGGCGTCTTTGTGTCCACCCGCAGCCTTGGCCTGGACGCCTCATCTCTGACCCCGTCCGTCATCGAGGCGGACCCTTCGCTGAAATCCCGCCTGGAGCACATCCGCCGCGCCGGTGCCTCCCGCATGGGTCTCGACCCCGACACCGAGAGCGTGCCCAAGATCGTGCTCATCTTCCCGGCCAGTGAGACACCCGCCGACGTAGACGTCCGCTGCGTCGCCCTCTCCATGGGCCAGGCGCACAAGGCGATGCCGCTGACGCTGGCGCTGTGCCTCGGCGCCTCGACGTACCTGCCCGGCACGCTGGCTGCAGACCTCTTAGCAGAACGTGGTGGTGCGAGAAGGGAGGCGACCGTGACGATTGGGCATCCGAGCGGGAAGCTGGATGTTGGGACCGAGATGAGGGATGGGAGGATTGAGTCGGCGAAATTATTGCGGACGGCGAGGATCTTGATGAAGGGGGAAGTGTACTACTAATTGTTCGAATAAGGTGCATATATATATAATCATGTGCGGCGCAAGGGAGGTAGAGTACGAACCAACTTTCTTTAGCTGAATATATTTCATGTCTAAACCGCTGAAGACGTCAGTATATCCTTGACATCCACATCCGGGACGTCATGATGGCAAGACCCTGAGAGGTCCTGAAAATTCATGTGCAGGTTAAGGGTGTAGCCAAGAATTGATCCCGAAACTGCTTCAGCGATCACATTCGTCATTCCATCTACCTTGAGCTTCTTTACGCGTCTATTCAGCACCTCGCTCAACGCCACGCTCATCACACTCACCCTGTTTCACACCGCAGCTTTTATACACCGCTCTACAGCCCAACTGCCCCATCCCTTGCTCTACACACATTACACTACGGGGCAGTTGTCCTTGTTGGCAGCCCAAGCGAGCTTGGCATATGGTAGCATAAAGTCTAGAATCCCTCATTAGCCAATACACGGAATCAAGCAGCATGCCAAATGGAAGCCTGCTCACCTTGGGAAGTGAAGCTGCAGTCAATGTAACACTGCACCATGTCCTTGGTGTAGCCGGCGCCCAGATCGGCTAGGACGTAGTTTTCAATGCTACCAAGGGTCAGCTTTCTCTTTGACATCAAGTTCTGGGGACAATTGTACGTACAAGTCAAAAAAGATGAGGTCGACCTTGTCTGGGTTGCTGCCATCCTTCGGGAACGAGGCACGCGCCTCAAAGTACGATGGAACGCTGTAGTTGGGAATCTTGGAGTGCACGGTATCGTCACCTGGAAACGTCAGTCTTGTGGACATCAATCACATCATGAATTGACACGCACCGTCGGTGCCCCAGTCGTCCGAGGTGGTGTAGCCTGGTACCACTGACTCCTGGCGGCGGACAACGCCTCGGGGCTCGCGAAGCTCGCGGCGGCTCAGATAGCCCAGCGTCGGGTCAGTGCAGGAGTCGCGTGGGATGGGCATGGAAGCAAGGTCTCGCTTGCTGACCGGCCCCTTGTTGAGCCTTATGAGTCTCCTGTGTCAACTACTGCATCACAGGATTCGTCGTGCCATGGGAGAGCCACTCACTGTGTGATGACCTTGGATGCCTTGTCAAACGGCACATCGGGGAGGTACAAAAATACATCGCGAAACGGCGCCACGATGAAGTTGTCATCGTATGTAAACGGTCCCTTGTGCAGGTCGAAGCGGATCGCGCCCGTGTTGCCGATAATGATGCGCGCCTTGTCGGCACGAGATTTGTTGAGCACGACAGCGGACACGGCTGGGATAATGACACCCGGGAAGATATTCTTGGGATCTGTGTACGGCGCGCAGTTCATGCACCAGTCCTGCGGCGCACAACCGTAGACATCGCCCAGCTTCAGCTCATCCCGACCCTTGGTGATGTCGCCCGTCACGCGCTGACCGGAGTGGTAGTCGTACGTCTTCTCGTCCCGGCTGGAGTGGTACACAAAGGTCTTGCGGTTCCAGTCGAGGTAGCGTCGTGAATAGACCCACGGCGCTTTGGAATCGGCGGTGGCCGGGCGCTTCGCCAGCTCGACACCGTGAGGGTTCTTGACGCCGTGGAAGCCGCTATTGGAGGCGTCGAAGCCCGACATGGACACCCAGCCAAGCGTCTCGCAGTAGCGGCCCGACTCGACGGCGACGGAGGCATCATCATAGACGGCGAAGTCGCGGATGTGGCTGTGACCGCCAAAGATCTGGACGGGCGTGCTGGAGTGCACCGCGCGGATGGCGTTCCAGACGGTTTTGAAGGTACTCGAGTAGTCGGTGGGACGTGCCGGGTTGTGCCCGAGCAGGATGAAGAGGTCGACGGGCTCCTTGCTGGCGAGAGCCTCTGTGAACCAGGACTCCTTGACCATGTCTTTGGCTTTGAGCACCTGCGAAGCGTTGGAGTTGCCTTGCGCCCTGTTAGTTGGACAAGACGGCTTGCTTCGGGAGTTCAGTGCAGGACGTAACACACCTGTAAAGTCAAAGAGAACACCAAAGGCCATGACCCGGAGCCCCTTGGCCGTGGTAAAGTACCGGTGGGTGGCTCCCACGTACTCGAATTTGCCCGTCGCCTTGTTGAGCACCTTGACATTGGACGTGACATAACGGTCTCCCCATTTGCGCGCCCACTCGTTGAACATCTGGTATGCAACCTCGGACACGTAGAGCTCGTGGTTGCCTGCGTCTCGGTCAGATAACGGTTGGATACTTGGTTCCATAGCTCTGGGAGTGGCCTGTCGTACCAATGGTCAGGAGGTCGTAGTCAATCTCGTCAAAAATCGGCATCGATTTGGTGCCGTCGACCTTGGTGGCATCCGACAGCCCGTTGCCGTCGTGCAGGTCGCCTGTGTCGATGAGCAGCATGTCGACGCCCATATTACCCGCTGTCTGCTTCATGCGGCGCGTAAACGTCACAAAGTCCCCCCAGTCGGCGCCGTAGTTTTGCTCCTTGAGGTGGCCCTCGAGCCAGCCGTGCGTATCTGTCTGAGCCGGAGCAGTCAGTACTCATACATGTAAGCCGTCACTTGTACCAACTGGGCCTTACAGTGTGCAGAAAGTTGACCTGGCCCCATTCCAGCGGTCCCTTGGGCCCAAAGACGGCATTGGGAGTACCAAGCTGCATGCGCTTGACCTGGCGGACATGCTCGACTTTGTTGATGGGGCCGTAGCAGCTGTCGGCGCCGCAGGCAATAACACTGGGGAGTAGGGCGGCGAGCCCGCCGAGGACGCCGAGAGACTTGAACATCATGTCGTCTTGTCCTGATGAGCTGCTCGCAGACCCGTCTACCGTTCAATGTGTGAGGTAAGACGTCGACGACGATCCCTCGCCTGCGAGGGCGGCGCACCTGTGGACGGAGGGTATTTGTATCTGTCCGGCTTATCATTCATCGACAGCATCCCAGCGGCAGAGCAAGCCACCCGGCCGCCTCCGCCATAACCCCACGGTCTAGCGTGCATGGCTGCCGTTTGCTAGACCAGTGGCGTATGAGTAGAGACATCGGGGCTTGTTGTCGTCGCCGCCCTTACAGGTCAGGGACAAGTCTACAAGAACTGATTGAGTCACCGTGGTCCGCACGCGTTGTCTGAAATCATACAAAGCTACCAACCTCCACCGTTCCATATTGAACACAACTGTGTTGGTAACATGCGAAAAGTGAAGCTCAAAGCTGGCTTTCCTACGATGCCTTTGTGAAGAACCCAGCCTCATGACCCCGTCTGCCGTCACACAACATCTATTGGCCTCCGCATCTTTGCATCAGCAACTTGCCTTTAACGTTGTATATACTCGTTGCCCGCCTCAGCATTGCTCTGCAGCTTAGCTCGCATCATGTGCGCCAAGAAAACTCGCTAAGGATGCCATCTCAGCAAGTCGACGGCGCTCAAACAGGACGTCTGGCGTCCGCACTGGCTTCGATCCACTCCGTTCCGGAGCATTGCCAGCCAGCGACCATAAAGAGACGATAGCGATCGGAGCTCGCCGACTTTTCATTACCAAAGCGTAGCAACCGACGGTATTGCCGCCATCGATGCCTTGATTCGGCGGAGGGGGGCTTGCGTTCACCGCAAGACGAGACGTAGCAAAAGGCAGAAAAGACAATACTCCTAGTTTGAGACTTGTGTCTGAGATCCCGAGCACCTTGACACCGTGACGTGGTTGAGAGGGCCGAGGGGTAGCCGAAGGACGTGGATGCTCCAGACTTGGACTTTGAAGCGGGGACCGGCGGCGTACGTGGTGATTTCCTACTCCTTGGCCTCTCGAGACTGTTGAAGCTGAGCTGCTCTCACGATGGACATTCCGTAGCAACGATCAGCTGGACTTCATGTCAGCTCGACGCATCGGGCCAAAAGGTGCACTCTGCGAGCACTTCAAGACTCTAGGAAGCCGCTTAAAGCGGCGCTGAGCAGCTTCCTAGGCACCTCACCAACAAGCAAGCTTCGGTCACTACCAGCCCGATTCACAGGCGTTCCTAGACGTTCCTATTCGTACGAACACATCAGACGCCAGGGCGCGCTCCGCTCCCCAGCCCCGCACCTGCAGACCTTCCCGAAGGGGAAGCAAGCCTTTACAGCCACCACCAGGGAAGTGAAGACAGTGGCAGGGATTCAGAGGCCGCTGAGATGGGCAGAAGTTGTCGGGATCCTGTTGCCCTCGGCCTCGTTCTGCCGGCGCATCCGCCGCAACGGGCCTGTCAGGTTCATGCGCGGGGCCATGTGCGGCCAACCGCGCGATCCACAGGCGGCTTGCACCTACGATTTTGCGAAAATCGTCCGCTCCAAGGTCCGTTTGACGTCGCGCCCACCCCAGTGGCCAGCTCCGCAAAAGGCCCTTGACCATTTCTGCCCTCGGTGAAACAAGGACTGTTGACTTCGGTTCAGGACCTGTTGGCACGTGGAGGGCGCCTGATTGGTAAACTTGGCGGTTCACCTCACCACGTGGGACCCCGAACCTGGGGATTGTAAGACAGCCTGCTAGCATGGTCCCGGCAAAGCAAAGGTTTCGTTTCTTTCTACCTGTACTCCGCAGGTTTTGCGCCGGCTCACAGATGGAAACTCATCTGACTCGTCGACAGAGAAAGCAAAGACGTCGCGATTCCCGATCGTCGACTCATTCAGCGTCAGCGCGCCAAAGTACCACTTCTCCCAGAGAACATCCAGCGCTCAGATGATGGGGCTGCGTCGAAACAAAATGAAGGCCGCATCTCAGCCCTTGGCCGCTCGAGTCTGCGTGGCCTACGGCAGGCCTTGAAAGATAAAAATCTCACGAAATCAAGCCGTTGCGCGCACTCGCTTGTTCAGAATGGACGGCCACCTGTTTTGCGCTGCTCGCCGCTATGGCCTTGGGTACGCCGGTAGCGGTCAGAGCCGTACATGCCCCTGGGAGCTGGCCTCGGGTTCGAGAGCGAACATGGTGTGATTGCTAAGCATTGTGAGTAAATACGACGAGCAGCACGGTCACATCGCGCAGCGGTAACACTTTCCTCCCGTCTACGTTTCTGCAGACGCGGCGTGCCTCTTTAAGCAAGATGCGAAACCCCAGTTTTTGACGGCGACTGGCGGCGACTGACGGCGACTGACGGCCTTGGATCTCCTTCACCAAGACCGCAGCGGGATCCTAAGGCTATCGACAGTTTGAGAATTCTTGCTGTATCATGTCGTAGAGTCAGATTCGCAGTGACGGAGAGTGACGGGTGCAGCTTCACTGTGGGGCGCCGTGATTAAGGTTCCTTCCCTCCGCGTGCTGTCCGTCCCGCTCCTCCCTCGCCCCCTGACCGGCTCCGACCTCCGTCGTCCAGTCCAGCCCCTATCAAGGCTCATCTCTGAACATCACCAGCTCCAACCATCCAGCGCAGCACAATGGAGGCCGCCGCAGCGCCCCATCCGTATTTCCCGGCCGCGGCGCTCATTCCGGGCTTCGTGCCAAATGAGTCACCAGTCACGCGACTGTTGCCCGTGTTTGGGTGCATCGTCGGTGCCGTCGTCGCCGAGGCGTACTGCCTGGCGGTCCGAAGTCGGAATTGCTTGCGGCCGATAGACCGCTTCGCCGTTGCGTGGTTTGCTTTATGTGAGTGCCTCCGTCTGTGGAATGCTTTGTGCACGCGTCAAGCAGTTCTGTCCTCCTTGTGCGGCGGGAGAGGGCTGATCTGTGTGCTGGCTAGGTGGCTTCTTACACCTGGCATTTGAAGGTAGGCCAGCTAAACGAAGAACCTCTCACACACACGCCTTGTTACATGCTGAGCACCGACCCTAGGATACTACATTTACCACCGCACCGGCATAGTCAGCCTGCAGACTACCTTTGCCCAGCTCTGGAAGGAATACGCGCTTTCCGACTCCCGCTACCTCACCTCGGACGTCTTCACCGTCTGCGTTGAGACCATCACCGTCGTAAGCCCTTCTTCTCCCCTCTTCCAATGGCAGCCAGACACACGAGTCGCTCTAACGCCGTGCCCGGTTCGCACCACAGTTCGTCTGGGGCCCGCTGTGCGCACTCACCGTGCTCGCCGTCCTGCGTGGCTGGCCCACGCGCCACGTCTGCCAGGTTGTCGTTTGCACTGCGCACTTGTACGGCGTGGCACTCTACTATGCCACCAACTGGCTCGAGAACCACGCCACTGGCGTCGCCTACAGTCGCCCCGAGTTTCTGTACTTTTGGATCTATTACGTGGGCTTCAACCTGCCCTGGGCCGTAGTCCCGCTGGGTGAGATCGAGCTTCTTCTGTCTCTAATTCGGAGTTGTGAACGAGCGCTGATGGGCCGCGATAGTGTTGTTGCTTGATAGCTCCTCCCAGATTGGCATGGCATTCGAAGCCCTCCAGGAGAAACAGGCTCGGCTCAAAAAGCGATGAGATTGCAGATCAACAGTGCACCTTTGGTACTTGCCTCGTCCCACAATGTGTTCGGAATCTGCGTTCTTGTAGGCTGGCCCACGATATCACCCTTTCCCTTTCCATGCAAGCGGCGGCGCCCTCGTGCAAATGGCACCAATCTTGCCAGCGGCGGGCCTTGTTCGCCATCGGTCGCCTGATCTTCACGCAGCTGGTGTTAGGCTCTTCAAATGAACACCACTTTGGAAGCCCGGTACGTCAACCTAGCGTCCAATCTGTAGCAAGCAACTTCTCCTCCACTCAAATGCGCAGTATGTTGATATTCTCATCTCTTGGCAGTTCCATCGGAATTCTCAATGGGCGGTATTCGTCAGCCGTTCTCGCCCGTTCATGTATGTGGTCGGCGCCGGCAGGTGCTGCATGAAGGAAACAATGTTGCCTTCGTCTGTAACTTACACAGCGGTCTCTTCCCTCTCCACGTTTCCTCTTTTCTCGCAAAAGATAAGGAGCCTGACGTATATATGGGTCAGACTGCCTTTTATAGAAGCCAAAGCAGCTGAATGCAGCCGGCCGGACTTGGTTCTCGGTCCAACGGCAACTGTTGCTGCACCTGGGTTTCACAGCAGGCTTGTCTGAACCAAGCCAATGGAATGCCGGCCACGGCCCGCAGACGGGTGATCGACGTGCTTTGCAGATTGACGAGATCGTCCATCTGACTCGCGTAGGCATTCGAACCTTGTGTGACCGGACCCCTCCGACGAGGCGACGATGCGTCCTCTCTTGTTTCTGCAGCCGTCATACCTCAGTTACCTGTCAAGGGAGCTCGCATGTGGCTCAGCCTGAACGCAATATCTATGCCCTTTATGTCGGTAGTGGCTCACTCCGTCTGATGTGGCCAGTGTCACGGCCAGCCGCAGGGTGCCCATGTGGCGGCTGGCGTCCCAGTACGTCTGGTGGCACAACATGCATTCTTCTCATCTACAGCCCAGGAGGTTGCTTCCTGAACGCATGCCGTTGCGTCCCACCGACCGGGTCACAAGCTTGCACGCATGGAAAGCTGCTTTGATTGTGCGTGGTGACAGCTCACCCTTGCCGTTGCAATCAGTCCAACGTCTATGTTGTACTAAAATAAGGAAGCAAGGCATGCTCCTGGAATAACAGTCTTCTCGCATTCAAATCTCGAGCTAATTGGAACATAAGAGTGGTATAGCAAGCTCCCGGTATCTCCTTCAGAGCTTCAGCAGAGGAATCTAGGCCCACTGAGCACCGTGCAACATGGGACGTATCCCTCTGCCCAGGCTCTTCCCTTCCACGTTTTTGCTTAGAACCATTCGACGGCAACAAAGGCGAAGCGGACGATGGGTTACAAGCCACTTTTCCTTTCAGACCTCCACCGCGTAAGTCTGCTTCAGAACACCGCACAACGCGCCATCATTTGCGCCGACAGCGGAAACGCAGAAAACCAACTCTCAATCGTCAGGGACGGCCCCGTTGTCAATGTCAATATAGATCTGTATCAGCCGCGGCGGCATCATACCCGCCGATAGCAGCATGGACAAGTCATCCTGCATGCCGCCGCCCACAAAGTATACAGCTTGGTTGACTCTCAGACGCTGCACCACAATGTCCCTGCTTGCCAGTGCCTCGGGGGTGCGCTGCCATGGTGACGCACCCGGGAACGTCTGGGTCCGTGTCGCCAGCAGGTCGACAACTTTTTGTCGGATGGCAGCCTGGCTGAGCACACACTGATCGAGGAATGTCGCCTCGCCGTATCCATTCCAGCTGATGGTGAGCATCACATTACGCTTGAGCATCATCGGCAGCGATGGCGGCAGCTGTGTCACAGGCGTGGGCTTTGATGTCGGTTGCTGCTGTCCGCGGGCCGGCATGGGTGACGGTCGAAATGCATTGCTGTTGGTATTGGTTCCCACGTTGCACTGCGTCTTGCCGAAGCCTGCCATGCCGGGCATCAACGGTGGCGGTCTGGTCATACCCGTCGGCATAGGCCTGGGCATAGGCCTCGGGGGTAGTCCATGCGGACCAGGACCAATCTGGTTCGGCGCCGATGCTACAAAACGTTCAGAAGGTGCAACTTCAACGCACGCAAACCCGTTGTCCCTTTGAGAATGCATGGGCATGGGCATGGAAGACTTCCAGCTCGCAGGTGACTTCTTGAGCGAGCCCTCGTCATCGGACTCAGACTCCGAGGCCTCGCTCTCCGTCGACGACGAGATCCAAACAACTCGTTCCGACGCAGATGACCCCCGGCGAAGCTTGCGAGCGAGTGACGAGTCCCTGTTTCCTTTGGCGCGGCCCTTCTCGCCCCTACTGCGGCGGCAGGTAGACGACTTCGACAGAGACACGGCGTCGAATCCATTGCTCAAGACGTACTGGTCCACGGCCTGCGCCGACTTGCGGTGCAGGTTCTCAAAGGCGCCCTGTAGTGAGACTGACGAGCCGCTCAGCACGGCCGTGCGCTTCCCACCCTCGGTTTTGAGTACATGGACCTTCCACGTCGTGCCCTCGGCATCGAGCTGTGACACGATGTCGATGTCGACGTCGCTGCCGAGGAACGTCTGGCAGTTGCCTGTCAAGGAAATACGAGGTTGAGTATCCAGTATGAGCCTGCTGACTTGTCTGAGGATTCAACGGGCGTGAACATACTCTGTATGAGGGCCTGGTATACGATGCCGGTAGGCGTGGACGACGCCATTGCGTATATATCAGCGAACGCGTTCAGCGGTGGCCGAAGCAAAATCGTCATGTGGAGGCAGTCAGGGTCCAATATAGCTGAAGAGAGGCTCTGGTCTAGACTTGTGGCTGTCGATGTCAACGCCGGCACATCTTGTCCGGGGAAACACGATATCAGGCCAGCTTTATACACCGATGGCCTCTTGCCATAGGGCGCAGGCAAGGCAGGCAACTGAGCACTCCCAGCCATCCGTGTCTTTGCAACTCCTCTTCCAGGTCACACGCACTGCAACGGTGAAGAGCGTTCATGCCCTCATCCGAATCCCACGCAACGCAACGGCAACGCAAGAGAAACCGGCAACTCACCCACCAAAAAGCAAGCAAGAACCAAACCACCAGATGCGCCTCGCCCGGACGTATGGCCCACGGCGTCCGAGTCCTCGAGATGTAGTGGAGCAACGGGCGCAACGGACAGCAGTCATGACTTGCAACGATGCTGGTCCTTGCTGCTGGACAATTGGCACATCCGCCCCCATCGTGTCATCTCATCCAACCGAGTTCCTAGCTACCGATACTCGTACATATCATGGCTTGTGTGCCCCAGGGGCTGGACGATCACAGTAAAAGATTGTCGTCGAGGAATGGGATGCGAGAGTAGCGCATGACACGCGCACTGGCATTCGACATGCAGCATGCTCGATCTGGAACAGCGAGAAGCCGTGGGCGCCCAACATACTGAAATGCAGGGCCAGCCACGTTCACACCGTGAATCTCTCTACACCTCACTCCATGCACAGTGAAATCAAGTGGAACCCCAAAGGCACCAACTGTATTCGGACGGAATGCATACATGTACGACAGACGACGTGCGAGGAGCAGGGGCGTATAGAGTAGGGGCCTCAAGTCCTTACTCACGAGACAAATTTGGTCTGGGCCGCCTCGTGCCATGATAACATCTCCTCATCCTGAGTTCCAATGCATCGGCATGAGTTGCTCGCATCAAATCCGTGGCAAAATTTCACGAAATCGTAGTCGACTCCCCTCAGCCGTCGTTTGGGGGTAATTCAGTCGTCAGCAGCAAACGTGCATTATCATCGTGCAGAGACAAACATTTCCTCTTACATACACAGATTGGCTCTCGCTGCGGCCCTCATGGGGTCCCCTCGCAGCCTCATTTGCCAGCAGCCGATTGGTTGGCCATCAGCGCAGATCCTGGCGACAGCCTCATTTTCGACTTAGCGTCCCTCGTCTCCCCGTGCTTGCCAGGTTGTTTCCTCAGCCTTCCGATTCGACGCCTTGCCTCGCACCCCAGGTTACGGATTAAGCTCTGCCGGTGCTGTAAAACGCCCATCTCGCAGCACATACAGCCTCTTCAAGCAGCGGTTGGTCTCCAGCTGTTTCGCCACGATAGATCCAAGTCAAAAGTCCATTATGCGCCGTCGCCAAGTTTCCTTGGCTTGGTCCTAATCCATTCTCCGACATGCCGCTGCTCTCAAGCTACTGGCCAGCCCAGTAGCTCGTCATGCGCTGCTGCATGTGGCACCGTTGTATCTTACACGCTGGTCTGCAGCCGCTCCAGCCGATCCGTCACCGCCTCGACCAGAGCCGTCTCGCGCGACAGTAAGCCTTGCACTTGCTGGAGCTTGCTCCGCCGAATGTCGTGGGGGATCCTGAGCTCGCCAGAAGATGCGACTTGCACGTCGCCAGACTTCTTCAGGGCCTCCACTTCGCCAAGCAACTCCGCCTGCAACCTCTTGGCCTCGTCCAAGCGCTTCCACAGCTGCTTCGGCTGGTTGCTCGCCCCGCCTTCCTCGCCGGAGACACTGGCCTCTAGTTTCCTGACCTCCTCGACAAAAGCGCGTTCCTTGACGCTCAAGTCTCGAGTTGTCGCTTTGCCCACCAGCTTGCGCAGGTCATCCACGCGCTGTGTGAGCCTCTGCTGGCGATCCTTTGCCTCGGATATGCGCCGCTCGTACATGGCGTTGTCCGCCTCGCCATTCTCCCGGCTGGCTCCGCTGATTGTGTCGATTTTGCCCTTGACCTCATTTGCCTTGCTGACCTGTTGGTGCAGCTCCGCCTGCAGCAGCTCACACCGCCGGAAGACCTCGGCCGCAGCTACTCCGAGCTTGTAGGTTTCATCGCTTAGAACCTTGTGCGCGTCGGTGAAGATCTGGAGCGTGAGTGGGCTGAGTTTCACCTCCTGGTTGACCGTGGTCTTGTGCCGGGAAGTTCGCAGACGCTCAAGAAGAGCCGGTAGTGCTGAGCCTTCGTCGAACACGTGCGGCGGGTTGAATACAGGCCGAGGCTCGTAGAAATCGAGCGGCGCCACGCTGGCCTCGCGCTCACGAGAGGGACTCTCTTGCCGTATAGGCGCAAGGTCAATGTCCGGGGTTTCAAACGTCAAGGCTATCGGCTCGTACGGCGTGGCAGACAGCAAGAAGTAGCCCAAATCTGGGTCACGAATGGCGACGCAGGCTGCCAGCGGCACAGAAATATCGGCTGTCGGTTGGGCAAAAATCCTGTCCCTAGCGGATTGAGAGTTGACCAGCAGTCCGATCCGGAAATCCGTGCCCGCTTCATGATCCCCAAGCAACTCTCCTTCTAGGCGGAAGATCCATGACGTGAGCGAGACGAAGGTGATGGCGGCGTGATGGGTCACGAAGAAGCTGTACCGGGACATGACGTCCGTGCTGAAGACTGGCCAGGACTCCTCGTTGACCTCGACGGGGCTCATCGTGTCGAGTGCCTGAAAGGCAATGAGAGAGGGCGGTTCTGACTGCGCCGGGGCCCTAGCTGCCTTCCATTTGTTCTTTGGCGGAAGCCACTGCGCTTGAACGCCGTCAAGATCCAGGTATACGCGAACCTGACCACTCGCCGACAGCAGGCAGATGACACCAAGCGAAAGCCCTTCTTGATCGCCGTCGTCCAAATCCAACTCGTCCTCCTCGCCCATCATCAGCTCGTCCGTCTCGGTCTTCTTCCCGATGACCAAGATGTCGGTGATTGTAGTGTCCAGATCGTCGCCTGTGTCGGGATCCGAATTAAGATAAAACGGGCCCTGAAGTCGTGGGACCACACCCGGGCGTGACGGTCTGGTGAAGACCTCGACGAGAGGCTCTCCAGGTAGCCCCTCCAGAACTTGAGGCTCCTGAGAGTCCAACTCTCCCATCCATTGCAATTGCTGCTGAGCCAGGAGCTTCTCACTTTCATCGACCTGAGAATCGTCCTCGATGCTGGCGACCGTGGTCACAATCGACACGGAAAGAGATGGGATCAACGTCGGCGGCGGTGCCCAACGCTGGGGTAGCAGGGGACACAGAGCATACACGTCTCCCTCCCTCATGGCAACCCAAAGAGTCATGGGATTCCACCCTCCCGACCCCTTCGTCGCGAAGCTGGCTGCGGCAACCTCCATCTCAAAAGAGTCGGGAGAAAAGGCCTTGTTGGTAGTCGAGGTGGATGCGGTAAAGTCCTGGTCCAGCGTCGTGCCATCCACCAGCTTCTTAAGGTCCACAGACGTCGTCGGCGAGTCGTACGACCAGCGATTCTCGGCGGACAGCTCCCATAGCCGAACGATGGCGTCTGCGGTGACGGTGACAACACAGGAGCCGTTGACTCCCAGTGGATGCCACAGAACAGACATGATGGGCGACCGAGACGTAACATGAGTCGTCGGTCCTAGGGTGAAGATCTTGGGCCGCACCGGACCGACATCGTCGCTCGTCAAGTGTGAAGAATCTGGCAGTACGCAGATGTGAACAGTATGCGTTGTGAGGATTGCGACGTAATTCGAGTTGGGCGACATGATGAGTTGTCGGATGTCATCGGCCACTGGTGTTTTCAACGTCTGCAAGCACATCAGTATTCCATTCTCATGACCAGTGCGGCCGCGACATACCCGGAATCCTGCCGCAGAGTCAACCTCGTCATCGCCTTCGATTGATTGATACGAATCCTCTCTCTTGATGCGAATCCCAGAGCCAGCCCTGCCCCGCGACTGCTTCGCCGTCCACTCATCCTTGAGGTAGGCCAAGTCAGCCCAGCGGATCTCCTTGCCCACCGCAACGAAGACCTCGGTGCCTCGTCGCGCAATGGTTCTCCGCGGCCCGGGGATGGACTTCTTCTTGGACGAGTACGACGGCGACAGCGCTCGAGAGCGGATTGATTCAGCAGAAGGCTCGAACAGCTGGTGGCCGGGGGCGTTGCCCGACAGCCAAGCGGCCGAGAAGTGCTTGACTTTAGGCATCCTGGAATGCGATGAAGGGGACTCGGGCCGTAATCGGGCTGCTGAAGCAGCGTCAGCCCGTGGCCAGCTCGTCGTGCTGTTTCGGGACAAGATAGGCCCCGTCAACCGGGACTGGCGGCTTTGGAGTGCTGTGCAGAGAGTTGCAATCAGAGGTTTGAGAAAGCTGGCTCCCGTCGCCAGGCTACGAGACCAGCCGCCTGCAAAAAGCGCGGCTGGCTAGCGCCCTGGGAGCTGGGGCTCCACTCCGGCTCCCCTGCCAGCCATCGGCAGACCTTCGCTCGCTATGTAGAATCTCGACTTGCTGCACCTAATTATCGAAGCGACCAAGAAGCACAACACACCTCGTTTCCTCATACAGGCATCAATCCGTCTTAGCCAAAGCATTGTAACGCCTCGAGAGCGCAGATATTCACCCATCAGAGTACTCGCCCACGCGAGCGCTCCACGCAGAACTCGACGCCCGCTGCAGTTGAAACGAAGCCTCCTCGATGACGATGCGCCCCGAGCAGCGAAGCACCGTCGACCGCCTCGACAGGCCGAGCGCATACTACCAGAGCAGGGTATGGCCCCAGCACCCCCATTGGCTTTACCAGCTGTCCCTTCCAGGCGCACAAGCTCACGTCTCCCGCAGAACAATCGCCGACGCGACCGCGACGACGATGCCGCCGAGGCACCCCCCGAACCAGCCGCCGATCCCCTCGCCAACGCGACGACTCTCTACGTCGGCAACCTGTCCGTGACCCCCGAGCCTCTGCGCCGGAGCCAACGCTGACCCGCCTCCAGATCCTTCTACACAACCGAGGAGCAAGTCTACGAGCTCTTCTCCAAATGCGGCGAGATCAAGCGCCTGATCATGGGCCTGGACCGCTTCCAGAAGACGCCCTGCGGCTTCTGCTTCGTCGAGTACTACACCCACCAGGACGCGCTCGACTGCATGAAGTACATTGGCGGCACCAAGCTCGACGAACGCATCATCCGGACCGATCTGGACCCGGGCTTCGAGGAGGGCAGGCAGTACGGCCGCGGCAAGTCGGGTGGCCAGGTGCGCGACGAGTACCGCGAGGACTACGACGAGGGCCGTGGCGGCGTGGGCCGGGCGATTGAGAATGACAGGATGAAGGACTACGACGAGGAGGGGCGGTACGCGCCGCGGTAGGCTGCCACTGCTGAAGGGGCTAGAGGTTTGGCTTTGATACCCTCACGAAGAATTACATGGGATACTGGCTAGACGGTAGTTTGATATTTGTTTTTGATGTGTCTGCTGCCCAGTGCGCCGTGGTCTATTGTTACAGTCAACTGCCACGGAGTGCAGTTTTCTTTCAAGTCTTGCATGCCCATGAAATTGCAAGGAAAGCCCGTCTATCCAACAGGTGTTGTACACGCGACGCCGTCCTCTGCAGCTCGCCTCTCCAATAAAATGTCCTCGCTTGGGAACAAGTCGTAGTGTTTGTGCACACCGGCTTCGTCCAATATGTTCGTCCCTCTCAGTATCCCGGCGGGTTGACTCTCTGCGACACCCTCGTCCATTTTGGCAATTCTGCAATCCCATCGTTAGCACATGCCGGTCCAGATCCGATGCATCATGCACCGCCACGTACTGTGAATGCCCTTGCGGTACTTCTTGGCCTTGCGGTCGAACATGGTGTACTTGTCCCGCGGCAGCATCTCTGCCTCGGTCGGCATCTCGGCCTTCCACCGCTCCAGCGCCTCGAGAGTCTGCCCCTTCTTGGCCAGCGCCGCGTCTACCGTCGCGACGACGCTGTCCACGGCCCGCAGGCGCAGCCGGTGCCGCCGCTTCTGGAATCGCGACAGCCGCCAGGGGGTCTTCCACAGCAGGCCGCCCGACAGCGGGTTCGTGATGCGGAATGGGCCGAACATGGTCGTCGTGTGCTTTTGCGTTGCGTGGCGTGGCCGTCGTCCCGTCGAATGCAGCTTTTTTGGCCTGGCGGCTCGAGGCGTCTGGAGGTGGAGCGGAACATTGCGACTCCCGGGCGCCGCGGCTGGGGCCAGCCAGCGAGCAGCCAGCCAGCCAGCCTGCAGAATTAGCGGGGCGCCAGCAGCAAGTCAACACCCAGCAGCACCACCGCTCACCACCAACACCCGCATCGCCGGATGCGCAACCACGGGCAAGACGGACGAGCTGCGCAGATGCCGCAGACGCCAGAGCCACCACCACGATGAGCTACTACTTCGCCATCGTCGGCGCCCAGGACAACCCTCTCTTCGAGTACGAGTTCGGCACCTCGAAGCAGGGCGGCGATGGCCTGTCGCGCTTCACCGACCAGCTGCGCCACCTGAACCAGTTCATCCTGCACTCGAGCCTCGACATTGCCGAGGAGATGCAATGGGCCCAGGGCCAAATGTGCGCCTCTTCCCCTCTTTGTCCTGCTAGCCGGGGTTGTTCCCAATATGACCGAGTCGTCGCTGACCGACGCAGGTACCTCAAATGCATCGACAAGTTCTTCAACAACTACATCTCGTGCTTCGTCACCGGTGCCAACGTCAAGTTTCTCCTCCTGCACCAGCCCACGGTCCCCTCGCCCGGTAGCTCCTCGCGCTCGTCGACGGCCATTGGCGCCAACCCCACCAGCCCGGCGACCGAGGAGGCCGTCAAGATGTTCTTCGCCGAGGTCTACGAGAACTGGGTCAAGGCCGTCATGAGCCCCTTTTACAAAGCCAACACCGAGGTCCGCAGCCCGGTTTTCAGAGCTCGTGTCGCCGCGGCGGGGCGCAAATACCTGTGATGGCGAATGGACAGATGGATGGAAAGTTACATGTCGGATTTACGATGTCACGATACCATGGGTGTTGGCGTCCGCGGGATGGCAGCTGGACACAACCCTCGAGCGGCTCCTTGTGGAGCGCGTTTCGCCACGCGGCGGATGCTCAAGATACAACAGTAGTACACGTCAGGTCTACGTGGCGCACGCAACAATTGATGAATGAACTTTGATGTGGTATATTGATGCCCGGTATAATAACAAGGTCGTCTTCCAAGACGCCTTTGAGCCCCCGTGTCCGAGTCCCCAAACGCCGAATAAAAACCCAAGAATCCGACGCCATGGCGCGCCATGCCGCCTGCGCACGCAAGAGCACTGCTTGCTTGCTTAACCACCGAAACCGTAGAGGGTACGGCCCTGGCGCTTCAGGGCGTAGACAACGTCGAGGGACGTGACGGTCTTGCGCTTGGCGTGCTCGGTGTAGGTGACGGCGTCGCGGATGACACCCTCGAGGAAGGTCTTCAGGACACCGCGGGTCTCCTCGTAGATCACTGGAAGCAAGACGCGTTAGCTATGCGTCGACGGGTGCGGTGCGAGTCAGGTGAGGATGAGCTTACTGGCAGAGATACGCTTGACACCGCCACGACGAGCGAGACGGCGGATGGCAGGCTTGGTGATGCCCTGGATGTTGTCTCGCAAGATCTTACGGTGACGCTTGGCACCGCCCTTGCCGAGGCCCTTGCCGCCCTTGCCACCTGTTGGGAGTCCAAGTCAGCATCACGATCTTGCGCGCACGACGCGATGCCCGACGCAGGCCATCAATCAGGACCGCGTCGTCATCGACCCAAGCATCAATAATCAAAGAGGTACTTACGTCCAGTCATGTTGATGGATGTATAGAAGTGTTGGAGACGTGGTGTCGCGTTATCGCGGATGACGTTTGTGGTGTTGCTGGGTGAGGGCGTGTAGTCGTAAGAGGGAATGAAAGCAGAAGAGAGCGTGCGGGGAGCCCGGGGGCCCTGAATAAATACGTTGCGCGCAATCAGCCCAGGCGCGCCGCATCAGTAGGCCTCTAGGCGAGGGGGCGCTATGCCCGTTACGGGGCGGGGTGGGCTTGCAATGCCGGCGCAGCCCAATGAGAAAATAGCTGCGCGGCCTGTGTTTGCTGCCTTCGTGCGCGCTGCTCTGTTCTGAATTATTGGCGTGGCATTTTTGGGGGGGCCGCGAGCTGACACGCTGATAATAACTTAGTGCCTGCGCGTTTCGGCGGGAATGGAGGGAGTGGAGTGCAGGCAAGTGGAGCGCTGGTCTGGCCGGGCGGGGCAGACAGAGCACGAGGTGAGCATGGCATGGGACCTGCGCTGCCGCCGTGCGCGTGCATGCATGAGGTAGCGGCTGCTTTCTAGGCCAATCAGCGGCCAGCAGCAGCGGCTGCTACCCCGTCCTATCGCCTCGACGTGAAGCAGTCGGCAACGAGGCGTGCGATAATGCCTCGCGCACCCGATCGTTTGCATACGCTATAAGCTGCCCGGCCCCGGGTACAGTAGATCAAACGGCTCGCAGACAGTCATATCCATACTTGTGGGTATGCTACCTAGCCAACTTCTTATACACACGCCCAGCCGTCGTCGCGTCCTGCACAAGCTCACCGTCAAAGCCAACGCCGATGCCATGCAACATGATCGTCGCGCCCTCACGCTGCTGCTTCTCCTCCTCCATTAACGCACAATGCTATCCCTGCCGCAGAAGCCTGCCGCTCAAAAATGCCCAGAACCCCAGTGCAAACCCTTGCATGACTTCATGCCATCATTGAGTCGTCCATCGGTACATCGTCTTCGAAACTCTCGATTGCCTCCTTGATCTTCGGTGCCGCCTGTGTTGGCCCATGTCAGCACACATTCTGCCTTCCTTCACTCAGTCGGTCCTCGCTTACCTTTGGATCCAGAGACAGTGCAATCGTAAAGTGCCGCACCGACAACTGCTTCTCGTTCGTGTTTTTGTAAAGCGTTCCGAGCAGAAAATGCACCGTCGCCTCCTCGGGAGCCAAGTCCTTCAAGATCATCAGCTCCCGCTGCGCCGCCTCGATCTGCCCGACCATGAGCAGAGCCCGAGCCTTCTTGTACCGAGTCTGTGCAGCCCGCGGTGCGAGCTCTGCCGCCTTCGTGTACGCGTTCAACGCAGGTACCATCTGCTTCTGCTTCTCCAACACCGTCCCCATGCAGCAAATCAGCACCGCGTTGTTGGGGTTGATGACTTGCGCCGCGTAAAAGTGGTCGTACGCCTTGTCGTAGGCTCCCAGTCGCTCCTGCACTCGGCCTATGCCATAGTAGGCATTGTAATGCCTCTTGTCGGCAACAATGGCCTGGCGGTATGCCGTGAGCGCCTTCTCGTACTCTTCGTTGGTGACGTGCTCATGCCCTTGTAGTGTGAAGGCATAGGCGAACTTGGGGTCCAGCTGCGTGGCGCGTCGGAAACACTTCAGCGCTTGCTCGGCATCTCTGGCAAGTGACCATGCGTTCCCCAGAGCGCACCATGCCTGAGGCGAGTGCCACGCCGAGTCCACGAGCTCATGGGCAAGGAAGGAGAGGTCTGTCTCGCGCTTCAGGTGCCACAAAATCGTCGAGTACACCTCCATGTCGTGTAGGCGCGACGGCGCCTGAACGCGCAGTCTTCTGAAGAACTTCTCGGCCTCCACGTATGAAGCTTGCTCATAATGCGCCCGACCCATTTGCGCCATCACCCAGGGCGTGCCTTGGTGAGCTGGCGGCAGAGCGCTCAGTGCCTGTAGGGCCTCCTGGCACTGGAATCGCGACAACGTGTAGTATCCACTTCCGAGTTTCTTCATGAGGTCAAGGGCCCATTTGAGAGCTTCCTCGATCTTGACCGCGTCTGGCTCTGCAGATCTCGTCATGGGGGGTTGCGGCGGGGCTTCCTTCACCCTAGACGTCTCTCCATGATCGACATCTCCATAGTGATCCTCCAGAGGCTTCCGGTTACCACTGACAACACGGCCAACGCTGGAGCCACTTGAACCTGGCCGTACGATGCGCGAGACCTGGGGCCTAGCCTTTTTGAGTTCGCGTCCCGCAGACACTCCCATGGTGGTTCCTCCGGCGTTGGCCTTGATCGACGGCTTAAACATGTTCAGTCGTGCACTTCGCCTTGTGGCCGGTTCGTCCAGATTGGCAGACCGAGGCACCGGATGTCCAGACAGAGTTCGTTTCCTATCGGTAGTGTTCGATGCACCTGAGCGCATGGTGGCGGGCGGGACATTTGCGGCGTCCGACATGAGTTCGACCGGCTGCTGCTGCTGCTCCTGACTCCTGTCCTGTGCTCTGACGTTCCGCTTCGCTCCTATTCTGTAATTCATCCGCGGCGGGGCGTCGACGCTGGCATCCATGGCTTGGGCGTTGCGTGCTCTCCGAGCCGGTGCCTGCGGCGGGTCCTGCGAGTAGCCAGAGCGAGACATGGAGGGGTCTGTTACAGTAGGGCCTGTGGGTGTTTCCAACCCATCCATCGGAGGCTGGCTATTTGTTGATGCGGCGAGTCTCAGCCGCGCGCTCTGTATCTTGGACATGAAGTCATCTCCAGGCTCGGTGAACATGTCAACTGTCGGACTTGAGGGGCCCACGGTCGAGAAGTTGACATTGAACGGATCAAGCCCCAAGTCCGCGGCAGCGTTCCGAGCCACGGGTCGTTTTGATGACGGGTCCGGGGCATGAGACGTGACCATTTCCCTGGCATCGATTGCCGCCGAGTTCGCTTCTTGCTCAAAACTTTGTACCAGGCCCTCGGTGGCCTTGAAGATGTTTGGTACGCGAACATTGATGCCCATGTCGCAGAGGCTCGTAAAGGCATCCCACATGAAGGGGTTCTTCTTCAGGGCCTCCTCAAAACAGCTGACAGCCTTCTTCTTATCTCCGTATCCGCGGTGCAACTTTCCCAACAAGCAGAGGACAGCAGGAATATCCGGATAGCCAGCTCGCGACGTCGCAGAATGCTTGCCTATGCTGCACTTTTGCGCCCAAAGCCCTCTTGACTTTTCCAGCGCCACGATGCCATCCTTGTATCTCTCCAGCGCCAGGCACGCCTGTGCAAAGACCCATGCGCAGCCCAGGTTGACGCCGCGGTAGCCCATGGGTTTGCCGACGTCGTACGCGGAGCGATAGTCGCCGAGTCGAAGGTGGCAAAGGGCGTACAGATAGGCAGCGTCGCTCGACTTCGGGTCTTGGGCCGTGAGCCGCTCGGCAAAGAACAGGGCGTTGTCGTAGGCTGCGTTGTCCAGATGGTAGTGAATCACCTGTCGGAGGAGACCTCCAACGACCATCGGGCTTGGAGCCATGCTGGACAAGCTACGCAGCTGGGCGAGGTTGGTTATTCCGGGCGATCGAGGACGGCTTTATCGGCGTGGTCGTGCCATGGAATCCGTCGAGACGAGGCAAAGTGATTGATTGATGTCGCCCCACGGCCAGCTGCATAAGCCGTTGGTGCACAGCTGCACGCCTACAGTCCGTCGTTCGAATGGTCTTTGTATCGTTGTTGCTCTGTCGAGGTGGGAGGATCACGCCACCACCTGTTCGTTTGCTTGGCTGTGGAATGCCTTGGCAGACAGATGAAGCTCTCGCGAATGCCAGAGCAGCTCCAAAGAAACGCTCTAGCTCACGCGAAGCTCGTCCAAGCAGGGGCAAAGCACAACGAGCTCCGCCGGCGAAGGTGGTCGGTGACCGTGAACACGACGGTGGGTCCCGGTGCGTGCGGACGGTTGCGGCAGCCCAGGCAGGGCAACCACCAACAAGGGAGAGGAATGGAAGACGGGTGCCGCTCGCGGGAGGGACATAACCCGTTTGCGCAGCTCTCTCTCGACGGCCCCGAAGCCCCGAAGTGAGAAGAAAACCCCACAACAATTGTCGAGCCGCAAGCAAGGCGAGCAGACGATGACGGTGGCGGGTTTGGGCGAAGGCAGCCACTGGGAGGAGGCGCGCAGTTGTTGTTGCTACCGGCCGCTTGATTGGGTGAGCCGCAGGCGCCCGTTGCTCTGTCTTTGCCCAGCAACAGCGACAAAAACAGTGGAGTCGTCGCCGCCAACCACCAACAGCGCCAGCCCCCTTGCCGCCTTCAGGCGAAATGGCCACTATTACCTGAGCCGCGTGCCCCCTCGGTGGGCGTAACTCTTCATCACACCCGACCTCTGATATGTGAAAGGCGTCATCCCCAGCCTCATCCCGGCCTCAGACACGCACGCACCATTTAGCCGTCCAGCCCGGCACTGTTTCCCATCCACAGGCAGACAGAAATTAACCACCCGCACCCGCACAAGCCACAATGGCCCAGAAGGCGAAAAAGGACCAGGCCAAGCACAATACGGCCGCGCTCAACGGCCTTCATCTTTCGGCCCTCCTCGTCAACCTCGTCTTCCTGCTCTTCCACTTCCTCGTCCGGCCCCGCTCTCTGCTGGCGTACGGGCTCTTCTCCTTGCCCGCCTTCGCCTGTGAGTACGTGCTCGAAACCTCGGGCCGACCCAAGTATGACGCCGCCACCAAGGCCCTCCGGAGTCCCGGCGAGGACATGGCGGCCCGCGGCCTGACCGAGTACATGTTCGATGTCATTTGGGTCACTTGGGCGTGCGCCATCGCCGTCTTGTTCTTTGGCAACTGGGGATGGCTGCTGTGGGCTGTGATCCCCGCCTACGGCGCCTATCTCGGCAAGGGGCTGCTTGGCATGGGAAGGCAGAAGATGGCTGAAATGCAAGGCGGAGCGGGCCAGAACAATGGCGCTGCACCTCAAGGCAACCGGCGTGCGAGGAGAGCTGCTTAAGAGCGTTCTGTTCAAGCGCCGGTCTATTCTATGGTGCCATTTCGCCTACGGGACCCTTCTTCACACTACGCTGCTCTTGGGCCGTTCCCCCGTCAAGCGCTCCAGAGTGTCTTCGTCAACGTTACGCACCAGCACGTGAATATGCTCAAGCGATCGAACGCTCTGCAGAGCAACCCAGTTCTTGAACCACAGAACTCGCGTCTCCCCGCCCGGGCCCAGCGGCTCAACGAAGTGCCTCTTCACAAAGTCCCGCACCAGCGCCCTGCTCTCAGGCGCCATGTCACCGGTCTCGGAGTCCGTCGGAATGAGCGTGCGGGACCATACGACAATATGTGTGATCTCCGGGTCCAGCCCATAGGGCCAATCGTTGAGAAGGACTTTGTAGTCCGCGGCGTTCGCAAATGGGGTCTGTGACTCCGGGGTAAAGGGCGGTTGGCCCCAACCCTTCGGCAGCCGGTTCTCGAGGATATACTGGGTCATGGAGCCGTATTGCGCTTTGGTTGCTGCGGTCCATTCCATGTACCGGCGGAGATCAGAGGGCTTGCGCTTGAGAACAGATAGGTTGTTGGTCTCTGCAGAGTAGGGGGTTAGAGTGAGCGGACGCCATGTTGAATCGAAAGCAAAGTGCCAGGGTTCCTCACCAATAATCTCCGTCAGTTCCGTCCAATCATGCTTTTTAAACTCCTCGTCTGTTTGTGAGAGAACCCATTTGTCTACATCTGTCAACGGGAAAGGCGAATCCTTGGGGGCACCCTCCGTCCGTGCCACATTCTCGCCCATGGTGCGGCGGCGGTCTCGAATGGGGTCGCGCGAGGAGGCAAGCGAAGGTAAGCGACCCTAATCGACGTTCCCAATGTCAATATCAACGTTTTCTTTTACTAGGAACGTCGCTCTTACCTTGTTCGCCTTTGAGTCCTCAGCGTACTCTCTCGCAGCGAAAGAGAGGTTCACGGTGAAGCTGCGCGACTTGCGGAGCGCTCGCGTTGTGAAGGGCGCCGTGGCCTATCGCATTATGTAAGTTGACCCTTGGCGAATACGAAGGCAACATTTACCCTCAAGTGAGCTGCCGTATCCAATACACGCTTAGAAAGCATTTCTCATGATGAGACCCTTTGTTTTGGACAGGTTTACTGCCCTCTCAAAACTCTGTGTCTGCTTAAAAGGACCTTGTTACGAGTGTCTCTGAGCCTGGGAACGCGTGGCGCAGTGCCGTCGGGCACGACCGAAGACGTCACCACCTGGAAGCAGCTCCCCAGCAAGGGCGCTTGAGTAAACTGAGAGCAAGGCGACACAATTGCAACGTCCCTTCTATCACTGTCACGTACGAATTGTCTTAACAACCTCCCATTACTCGTCGCTCAGTACAGCGTACAGGCAGCATCGGTCGTTTCGCTTTTGCAATGGTGAATTGCCCTGGCGCGCGTCCGCCATGATCCTCAGCCCCATCTCACTCATAGACTGCCTCGTCTACTGCATCCTCCTCGCGCCGCAGCTCATCTGGCACGTCGGCCTCATCCGCACCATCATTGTCGTCCTCAAGACACTTCCGTTCCTGCGTACGCATATACTACTCCAGCCCTATGTGCAATTGGCCTTGATCTCACGCGGTGGGCAGTGCTTCGGTTGCCGCTTCGGTTTCTGCGGGATCGTTACTGGACGTCAGCAGCCGCCACGCCAGCCTTCGTGCGGGGCTCCACGGTGTTTGAAGACCTCGTCGTGCGCTGCGTGCGTCATGCTTTTAAAAACATCCCCACCACCGTGGGGAAAGTGTTCTTCTCAAAGGGCGTCGCGTTGCCGTTTCTGCGATGGCGTTTGCTGAGGCATGGGTACTTGAAGTGCCCCGTCTACTGGCGGGAGCGCGTGATCGGCGAGGTAGCCTTTCATGTCCGCACCACGTCAAACTATACACCGACTGACAAAGAGCAGGGTCAAAAGTCTACCAAAGGTGTATGGATAATGCATAAGCCAGAGCAACGTCCTGACCTGGTGATTTACTTTGTCCATGGTAGGACGATCCTAATGAGGTATCAGGGTCCTATGTGCTGATGTGTAGTCAGGAGGCGGCTTTGCCATGGGATCTTGCTACTTCTACCTCGAGTTCCTCTTAGCCTGGCACCATTTACTACTAGACGCGGGCTACAAGAATCCAGCCATGTTCGCGCTCGACTACACGCTGGTTCCCTACGAAATCTATCCGACTCAGGTGCTGCAGACAATGGAAGGTTACAAGCACGTCCTAGACGTCGTCAAAGACGCCTCCAAAGTCTGCGTGGCCGGAGACTCGGCGGGAGCCACCTTGGTTCTTAGTCTTCTTCTAGAGCTGGGAGCGCAAGTTGGGAATCAGGAACGAAAGGGGGCGAGACCAGGCGTCCGTGGAGGTCTCTCGGAGCCATCGCCGCCTGCTCTCCCCATACCCCGTATGGCTACGCTGATATCGCCATGGGTCAAACTCATATCGAGACTTCACTACCCGTCCAAGGTAGATTACTTGGATCGACAAACTATTTGGAGATATGCGCACGAGTATGCTGGAGGCTCAATGCTCAACCAAGAGCCAGCGTCTCCAGGAGACTGCGTCGATGCTGAGCTGTGGAGAGCGGCGAGCCCACAGCGTGGTTACTTCATCATCTACGGCGAAGAAGAGGTATTTGCGCCGGACATTGAGAGTTTCGTGAAGCGACAGGCCGGTTGCGGAATCGAGGTCAAGGCGCTACGGTTCCACGGCGGCATTCACGCATGGCCCGTAGCATCTTTATTCTTGTCCAGTATGGCGGAGAAGAGGCTGCAAGGGCTGACGTCTATTGTGGGACAGATCAGCAAGCGAACTGGCCAGAAGGATGTGAAGACGAAGGAGCAGGCATGGGCATGGCAGCTTTCAGATTAGATCAAGTAAACAGTCATTGACCGGCTCGTAGAGCGGTAGGTCAGGAACCAGAGACGTGAGTCCCGGCTTCATCACCACCAAGCCGGCTCAGGATTTTAAAGCTCATACTTGCGTATCATCAGCAAGCCTCAATTGCTCGCAGAAGTGCAAGCATTGAGGTGCGGCAGAAACAAAGAAGTGGCAAAGAGCTTACCTGGCATCATCACCAGTGCTGATGGTACACACGGCTTGAAATACGGCGTGCACGCACCAACTCGGTGGCTCGAAACATAAATCTCGTGACAGTCCAGCCCAGGAATGAGAGCCAGCCCGTCGGGTGGTGCAAGCTGCTTGGGTGACGCGTGAGATGTCAACGCGTGGCATGCAAGGCCAGGCGGCGACGGGAGGTGGCGATGGGGGCTGAGTAACCAGACATCTTTCAGGTCTGCTGCTCATAGAAGCCACGGGAAGTCAATGGTCCTGACAGCGCAGCATGCGCCAGAGAAGATGCTCGACGCATGGTTCGAAGCGGATTCGAAGTGAGCAGCTGCGATACTCGTAGCAGCTCGAGTTTGAGTGTGGGGCCGCAAAGTGCGCGCGGTACGGAGTACGAGTACCCTGACGCTTCTGCTGACCTCATCAGGTCCTACCTCGCGCTGTACGGTACGGAGGTCGGGACGGACATTGGTGGCTTTTTAGGGTGTGTCCCAGGGAGGACGCAAAGCCACCTTTGCCTGATTCGGCTCCTGGCCACACCCCTCCTTTGGACAGCTCGCACGCAAAAGCCTCCTAGCCCGTCATGAGGCCCCCCGTTCCGGCACTGCTGCAGCTCCGCGACGCGCATATAAACGGCCGGCGCTCCCTCTGGCCCGGCCACTGGCTCTGGCTCTGGCACGGCATGGCTGGGCCTGGCCTTGATTGACCGCACCACCTCCGCCATCCACATCCAGTCCAGTCCAGTCCAGTCCAGTCCCAGACCCCCGGCTCCCTCAGTGGACACGCCCCTCTATCTCGCGTCTCCTGCACGCACACGGAGACGCTCCACAGACCACGCCAGATCTGGCCCGCGGTGAAGCCAGACTCACGCCCCCGGGGACATCCTACCCCTTCACCTTGGTCCTGGGACTGAATACGCCGCCCCTGTGGAACTTGCTGCCCCCCATTCCATCAGAGAGCCTTGTTGATAGGTTTTGTGATATTCTTTGTCGATACGTCCTTGTTCGGTGAATTGTCGCACCTCCATCGTCAGGTCCGGCAGTCGCTACTCGACTCCACGAGGTTGCGAACATCCAAGGACCGCTCAAGGCAATCATCTTGCTTTGATAGCTAGCTCATCAGGCGCGGAATCGGAGCTTGCTTCAGCTTGGCGTACTTTCCTGTCCTGTAAAAGCTGGCCTTGCATCCTCTCCAGCCGGGTAGCGTTTCGCCTGATACAGGTCCCGCCGAGTGCCCTCTAAAGGCAGACTCGCAATCACGAACATCATTCATCCATCCACGGCCACCGAAAGAGACCAGAGGCTATCCGCCACTCGTCGTGGTGGAGAAGAAGAGAATCGCAGCCGGTGCAGGAAGTTCAACCCAACCTATTTGCCGGACCTTGGTGTCGTGGGATCGCCCGTTCCCTCCAATACACGAGGTGAGCTCCGTCACGAATTACCCCATCTTATTAGCGGAACACGGCCCCCCGTCCTGACACACAACAAGTCTATCCAGAGTCGCATTGAGCAGCGCAAAGCAGGAAAACAGGCACAGAGTGTCCCTAATTTGCGAACTGTCACTGACGGGCTGACCAACCCGCGTTAGCCAACCCATCCTATCCCGGCACAAACAACCTAGCCTCCACCCGCAGGGTGACGGCGCCGCCCCGCCATACAAAATGTCGGGAGACGATAATTCCACTTCGAGCTACGCGCCAAAGTCGCCAGACCTGTCTTCCTTTTATTCGGCTGGCCCCACCCAACCTGCATCACAACTCCATTCTCCAAGCCAGAATCGAGACGAATATAAATTGCCGGCTCCCGCATACCGCTACGGCTCCTCCTCTTACGCGCCACCCATCTCGCCAGTCGCTCACCACCACATCAAGTCCGAGTACTCGCCGCCAACGCAACAACACTACCTCCCGCCGAGCCCACAGCAAAATACTTCGCCGTCCCAGGCGTCCTACGACTTGCCAGCTCCGAAATTCGAGCAGCCGCCGCCGCTGCAGTACGGTCAGGGCCACCCGCTGCTCGACCAACCCCATTATCCTTCTGCGCCCTTCCAGCAGCCCTATTCTCGAGATTTTGCCTCGACTTCCCCGTCTGCTCGTGCGCGTCCAGACTCCGAGATGCCCCCGCGACGAGCTGCCGCCGCGCCGCCTGGCCCGGCCGTAGAGCCGTCGCCTGTAAAGACCAAATTCCCCACTGCTCGAATCAAGCGCATCATGCAGGCCGATGAGGAAGTCGGCAAAGTCGCGCAGCAGACGCCAATTGCCGTGGGCAAGGCCCTCGAGATGTTCATGATCCAGCTCGTGTCCAAAAGTGCCGACGTGGCCAAGGAAAAAGGCTCCAAGCGAGTCACCGCGCCAATGCTGAAGCAAGTAGTCGAAACCGATGACCAATGGGACTTCCTTCGAGAAATTGTCAGTCGCGTGGAGAACGAAAAGGAAGGCTCTCGGGCCAAGGCAAAGACGGAGAGCGAGAGCGACGAAGAGGTGGTGGAGCCCAAGAAGAGAGGCCGCGCAGGCGGTCGCAAGAAGAAGGCCTGAGAGAAGCTCCTAGCCTGGCGCGGCACGCATCACGAAGGGTACGATGAGAATGAAAGGCGTTTGAAAAGGTAGCATACACCACCGGCGTTGTGGAACAACGGGCCGGCTGCTGCTGTTGCTGCAGCCGTCTGGACGCGAGTGCTGGCTAGCATATCGCCTTGTGATATTTAGACGCAAGACGGACGGACGTACTGGAGTACAGTACGGGCAACCAGGCGCAAAGCAACGCAATGCATGTCTGAGCGAGGCATGGCTTGGGAAAGTACTGAAATAGGCACTTGCCTGTGTGTACGGAGCATCGGAGTCCGAGGTTCCAATACATGTGGTTGGATTGAATTTACCGATCATGTTTGCATGTTCAAGCTCACCTCGGATGGACGTGGCTCTGCGTCCCAGGTAGCGTTTCTGTACCTTGACGAAGAATAAATTGTCCATTCTCACTCTGGTCCTCAGCGTTGTTTCGAATTGCAATATGCCATGCTTCCGAAGCAGTGCCCTGGCGTTCATCCGGGACGCTGCCGCGCACTGACAGCTGGAGCTCACGACGTGACACTGCCGTCCTCGGTGCAGACACTCGTTTTACGGAACGTGTTTGTTCCTGCGACCATGCGTAATGTCTGCAATTCCCGTCGCAGTATGCACGGAGACTGCGCATCACCTGCTGCAGATCTGCCAGGATACAGAGGGTGGCCCTGGCCCCATCCGGATACTAATGGATTGGAAGCTATGCCCTGAGGCAGCCAGCCCGCAAGCACCAAATGGGCCCCTGGCCGCGGCGGGTCTCTCGGCGCCGTGGACAGGACAGGACAGGTAACAGCAGGTCGACATCAACTCCCCATGATCTAGTCCCCAATTCAGCTTCCAATCTCCCTCCCGTCCTCCCCGACGTTCGAGAGGCCCATTCCACCCGCACATCCCTCTGGCGGCACCGCACCCGACACGACACGACACGACACGACTCGATCGGATCCGATAGCCCGTCGCCCGCCAGACCTAGATGCCGCTTGCGCCGTGAATCCTCTGCCCGTCCGGCCATGCCCACGAGCTCCCCGTCGCCCCCACCGCAACACTCCCCATCCCCAAGCTCATGAGGCACCGCCACCAGCTCCCGCTCCTCCTCGTCACCGGCTCCCCCGCGCACCAAAACCCCCAATGTCGTGGGACCTGCTGCAGAGATTCCTCGAATCCGACGTCTTCAACTCAAATCCCTTTCTCTCGGTCTCTTACCTCTCGTGAGTCCCTCCCCCCTGCACTGCGTCTGGCTCGCCGTCGGTGCCGTCTGCCGGCGCATCGCAGCTTGTGCCTTGCTAACGCGTTGCTCCCTTGCCTAGCCGATACGCCGACCATGTGGGAATCCATTACGTGCTGTGCAACAAGCTGCGGCAGTTCCCCTATGAGGACATCGAGTTCTTCCTGCCGCAGCTATGCCACCTCATCATAAGCGTCGACAATGAGTCAATGGCTCTCGAGGAGTTTCTGCTGGACTTGTGCGAGGAATCCGTCACGGCCGCGCTCTTGGTACGTGTCAATGACGCCCTTGCCCGACTGGCAATGCAGCTGACACGCAGGTCTCGATGCAGACTTTCTGGCTGTTCCAGACATATCTCCACGATCTCTCGTCAAACCCCCAGTCCGGCGCATTCCAGACTTGTCGACGAGTATACAACAAGGTTCAGCATATCGTCTTCGGCCTGGCTGATACGGCGCGGCACGGCAAGATCACGGAAAATGTCTTGCCTGTCACCGTTCTCGCCAGCTTCGTCCTCGCCAGCGTTGCGCTTCCCATGATACCGCGATGGGCCGGGCCTCTTGCGATTGCCCAGGCGCGAAAGCCACAGCCCATCACCGAGATGGTCACAGAGGCCAACGACACTCCCAAACCGACGAGGGCGCAGACCATGACGGCCACGACATCAAGGTCCAGGCGTGCCAAGGAAGTCAGGAAATCTAGTGCCCCAGACATCAACGGTCCGGCAGATGGACGACTCCGTGCGCCTCGGAGCCTTCCGCCAGCTGCGTTGTCGCCCTCTCTCAGGTCCAAGACGCCGACTGGAACAAAGAGGCCATCTGCCCTGGAAATGAAGTCGTTGGAGGCGAGACTGAGCTCAGCGTCCCTACCTTTGCCATCCCCGAATCCGACGACAAGACCTGCAACGCCTGTTTCCGCGGGCATCTCGCAGCGACCGGCTGCCGAGAGCATGAGCAGACGACACTCTCACCATTCCAAGAGGCTCATGAGCTCGCCAGATCTGACGACTTTACAGAAGATGAGGCTGTTGAGGTCACACTACTTTAGGTCGCAGACTCAGTTTTTGACAGCCCTCGAGGGCATCTCGAACCGCCTCGTCATTGTGCCCAAACCTGCCAGGATGAGTGCGCTGCGAGCCGAGTTGGCGCTCATTGCACGGGACCTCCCTGCCGAGATTGATATTCCCGTCATCTGCCCTCCGACGCTGGTCAATGGGTCTCCCGGGAAGAGCCAGCATCACAGAATCGTGCGGTTGAACCCTGCAGAGGCAACCGTTCTGAACAGCGCCGAGAAAGTGCCGTATCTTATGATGGTTGAAGTGCTGCGCGACGACTTTACGTTCAATCCCGATACCCCTGACAACCAGCGACTCCTCCCTACTTTGACGGGTGGAAACGGAACCTCTCGGCGACTCTTTGATTTGTCCTCGGATACTCCAAAAGTCACCCAGGCGGCAATGCGCAATTCCGACGCCATCGTCGACAGTGTCTTTGAACCCACGTCGGGCGACCTGGGCAGCTCGCCTCTTCTCACGGCCGAGGACGAGGCGCCGTCCAGATTCCCTGCGAGGCAGACGCAACCTCATACCACGCAGCGTCTTTCCAGTGGGGCGACTACATCATCGACGACATTGGAGGCGGCCACGCCCCGTACTTCTGGGGGGGCTTCCACATCAAGGTCAAGTAGTCCAGGTTCAAGGCGCAAGATGACACTTGTGCTTCCTCGAAATACGGCGGCCGATCAGCCCGACTTCTCAGCCCTAGCGACCCACATGAGAACAGCCTCCCAGATGCTCGCGCAACTGGACGCCACGAGTGGTAAGCGGCCGAGGCAGGAGGTGGCTGCCATCAGGGCGAAGATCATTGCGAGTATGCAAAGTTTGGAAGAGCAGAGCTTTGAAGTGGACGAACAGGGTCCGACCTTTGACACCATCATCGCCAAAAGCAATGTGATCGGTGGCGTCGACAATCCAGATCTCGAAGACGACGCAACTCTAGATGCGGCACTCAATGCCAGTGCTGGCAGGGAAAGGATGGAAAACGACTTCAAAACGGGTGGTGTCCAGCGCCGCGGCGATCGCGACGACCCTAGTGCGGCTGTCTTCGGAGAGGCCTGGGAAGCGAAAAAGGAGCGCATCCGCAAATCGTCCCCATATGGTTGGATGAAAAATTGGGATCTGGTCAGCGTCATTGTCAAGACCGGGGCGGATTTGCGACAAGAGGCATTTGCCTGTCAACTCATAGACGTCTGCCACAAGATCTGGGTAGACGCCGAGGTCAATGTTTGGGTCAAGTTGATGCGAATTTTGGTGACGGGAGAGTCGTCCGGACTCATCGAGACCATAACCAACGGCGTGTCGCTCCATTCGCTCAAGCGAAGTCTGACATTGGCTTCTGTCGAGTCTGGCCAAAATCCTCGGCAGCGCATTGCGACCTTGCGAGACCATTTCCTCAAGGCGTTTGGCCAGCCAGACAGCAAGCCATACCGGGCCGGCGTCGACGCCTTCAAGCGATCGCTGGCAGCGTACAGCATAGTATCCTACATCTTACAGCTGAAGGATCGTCACAACGGAAACGTCCTCATCGACAGCGAGGGACACATAATTCATATCGACTTTGGATTCATGTTGTCCAATTCTCCAGGGTCAGTTGGTTTCGAAGCCGCTCCCTTCAAGCTCACGCACGAGTACGTGGACGTGTTGGGCGGTCTGGGCTCCCCAGACTACGAAGATTACAAGAAGCTTTGCAAGCAAGCGTTTCAAGGTAAGCGAGAACGTAGGTTGATATGGTTGGGCGCCATGACTGACTGACAGCTACTAGCTTTGCGCCGGTCTGCCGACAACATCATAGATCTGGTGGCAATGATGGGCCGAGACTCCAAGATGCCCTGCTTCTCGGTTGGTGTATTGCATGCTACGAATACACTGCGGCAGCGCTTCCAGTTGCACCTCAGCGCCGACGAGGCAGAGCAGTTTGTCGAGACGGACCTGATTGCAAAGTCGTTTGGGAGCTACTACACACGACTGTAAGCCACCCATCCTTTCTCTGCCCCGTGTTCCCGTACGTTCATCGACGCTAACCCATTCCCGTCAGTTATGATACCTTCCAATATCGTACTCAGGGCATATACTAGACCAGCATTTCGTAGCTTGCCATTTATCCGGGCAGGACAGAAAGGACTGGAGGGGCAAAGCGAGGGTTAGACCAAAACGAAGCGTGAGAGCACTTGGGAGCATTTGGGTTTTCATTGCAGGCTGCATTTGGGCATATGAGCGGCGTTGTAGGCGGGAGTGGTTTGGCAAGGTGGCGAGCTATCTAGTCCGGGGTGTGTAGTGCGTGGCACGGTTGGCTGTGGCGGGAAGAAGAGGCAGATTTGTCAACGAGAGCGGCGCTAGGTCCTCGAGTGATACAGAGATGTGATGCAGTCGTGATATGTTGCTCTTGGTTATCCGTGTGATTGATATACTCGGTTTACGCGGCGGAGCGTTCAACCCTGCCCCAAGCACCAAAGATGCAGGCCATTTATACACGAGTCGAAACACTCATTGGATATGTCCAATCCCGACACCAGGCATCCGACACCATGTTCATCAGCATGAATATACTTCCCCCAAAGTCAGAACTGTATGAACCTACAAGTGGCTGGGTGCGCCTGGTGAAGAGGTGTAGGGTAAGTGTATCAGGCCACGTCCGTGATATAAACCAGAATGGGCTTCAAGCGGCAGGCACAGAGCCGGCAGTTGGGATGTGCTTTCGGAAATGGTTCTACTCGAGTCGCAGGTGGACCACTGCGACTTGCAGTGCGATGAGTGTAAAGAGTTGTAAGAATAGGTCGGCCCAAGGTGGGCGACAACTTAGACCCTCACCTCACACTCCAGATTCAGTCGTCGTTCAGACGGCATTCGTCACGTTTCAAGGAAACTCGTTCGTCCTACTTGACCCATTATAGTTCCCATTCGGCCGCGCACGGCTGTATATACTCTAACATGGAGCAACGCGAGCAACATCGACCTGTCAAGCCAACATCGGCTGAGCCACCGGCACTCTTTTGGCACTCCCAATGAGCGCCGAGCAGCAGGCATTCAACCCCCCATAGTACATTAACACGCACGCCCACGCCTAAATGCGTGCCGCGTCTCCCGCCTCCAAAGGTTAAACTGGCCACATCACTAGCCGTCTTGGCGTCGTCGCCGCTCACATGCCGGACGCGGCGCACGATAGTATTCCTAGCCCCATCGCCCAGCCTCTCGCTCCGCCTCCAATCTGCGCATGCGCTCCTCGTCGTCCCCATCACGGGCGTCGTTGCGCCGGCTCGGTCGACGACTCTTACGCCCGCCCTCGTCACCTTCTTCGCGGCCGCGCTTCGACCCGGCCATGCTTGCCAAAGCCATGCGCTGCGCCTCCTTGAGCAGCCTCTCGCGATTGCGGGCCTCGCGCTCCAGCGTGTGGGGATCCTTGGGCGTGCTACCCTTGCTGTTGCTCCCGTGGGAGCCGTGGCGATCGCGATCACGATCGTGCGAAGTTCGCGGGCCGTCGGGAGGGTCGAATGCCTTGTCCGCTGGTGTCGACCTATCGTCGACTGAGGGTCGTCTGCTGCTGCTACCGTGACGGTAGTCTCGCTCGCGTTCCTTGTCTCTATGCCGCTCCTTTCGCTCCTTGTGCTCCTTGTCGCGGTCGCGGTCGCGGTCCTTATCACGACGTCGCGAGTGCTCATAGTCGCGGTCACGGTCACGGTCACGGTCACGGTCGCGGTCGCGGTCCCGGTTAGACCGATGGCCCGACTTGTGGCGGTCATCATCACGGGCTTTGTCGCGATCTCTGCGACTTTCATAGTCTTTGTCCCTGTCCCTGTGACTGCGATGGCTCAATCTCCGAGATTCATCTGCGGAGGCAGACCGCGATCTCTCGCCGTGCTTGTCCTCTTTAGAACGCTGCTGCTCATCCTCATCATCGTGGCGCCTTCGGCTGCTCCTATGCTTCTTGCTGCGGTGGCCATCATCGTAATCCCCGTCACCGCCCGACCGGGAACGGTGCCGTCTGGATCGATGCGAACTTCTATGGCCACGGCTACGGCTGCGACTCTGAGCCTGGCTCCCGTCGCCCTTGCGCGATTCCGAGCGCGAATGGTCGCCGCTCTGATCTTGGGCATCACCGTTGCCTGCATCACGCCCGCCGTGGTCTCCGGTTCGCTCCCTGCTGTGGTTACGCACTGAGCCGGCGGTCTTGTCATTCTCACGGTCAAAGGATACACTCCTCGGACGAGAAGTTTGAGTGAGGCTTGCCGGCTGCTGAGCTCCTGAGGGGCTTGCCGTGGCTGCCACCGCGCCACCCACCTGGTACCCTCGGGCTCGAAGGTGGTGGAGGCTAGTATTCGGGAGGCCCTGTCTCATGGCCTTGGGGCCTGTCGGGGCGTTGATGGGCACATCGGGTGTAGACGATAAGACTGAGCGAATGGCTCCAGGCTCGTTGGAAGTATCGCCCACGACACGGGGCACATCTCCGGCAACTTCATTGCCTAGGGTCTCACGGGATGCTAGTTCGCTGGAATCCTTGTGCGCGACATCTGCATTACCACCATGTTCAGATCCCTGTTCGTGACCGTGGACATGACCTTCTCCGTCTCCGGACTGTCCTGGAATGCTGCGCCCGTACTCGTCCACTTGCTTGCCGTCTCCGGAATTGCCTCCCGCGGCCGAGTCGATCTGTGCCTGAGCATAATTGCCAGAGCCATGCTGGTGATGAAACCCATGGTCTTGAGTGTTGGCCACGCCGCCATGCTGGTACTGGTATCCTCCTCGATTGTAGTGGCCATAGAAGCCGCGGCCTCGGCCTCGACCGCGCCCGAAGTTGTTGCGGCGATAATCATTGTACTGTCCATGATTGCCTTGGTTGTAACCCGTCTGGAATCCTGTGTTAAAGCTGCCAAAATCACCGGTTACCATGCCGGGACCACTTTGATTGTAATTATTCTGGTCGAAACTCCACGACTGTGAACCGTTCCAGTTATTATTGGAGCCTTGTCCGAAACCCCCTCCGTAGCCACCCATGCCGTTCATGTCCATGCCTTGAAAGCCACCGTTC
>JALHBY010000133.1:657932-764946 GCA_024340155.1 Tolypocladium pustulatum | reverse complement strand
GGGGGGGGGGGGGGTCGTCGTACCCATCATGGGAAAGCCGCCGAACGAATTGTTGCCCATCCCATTCTGCATGGCCATCATCATCTGCATCTGGTTGAAATCGCCGCTACCACCAGAGAACATCATGTTGGCATAGCCGCCGTCCATAGAGCTAGGCTCTTCCGCATTCTGGTCGTTGCCATCGTCAAGGGTGCCTTCGGGGTTTCTCGCGACAGCCTGCTCAGAGCTCTGGGCCTCGTCGGCGTTTTGGTGCTCGTCTCCTTCCTCAGGAACATTGTCGGACGTGCCATGGGGTTCTCCTTGCTGTGGGCCTCCAGCGGTAGGAGGCACGTCGACCTTTCCGCTTGTTAGACTCGCCGGGTGGCCTTCGTGAGGTTGTGCGGGCCGTACCTGATCAGCACGTTCTGGCACTGAGTGTTCTGCGTGAGGCGGAGCGGCTGCTTCTGCATGTGCGATGCCGTCGGAAGCCTGCTTCACTGGGGTTTCTTCTGCAGTCACATGTGATACAGGCTTCGGCGCTTCGACGGGGGTCGTTGGGGCTATGCCCTTGGATTCTTTAGGACGGCTCGCTTCTCTCTTCTTCTCGGCTGTGCGGAGGAAAACCCGAATCGTCGTGCGTAGTGATTTGTTGGGGTTGCAATCGTCGGCGGTAAGAGGAGAGTGCTCGCAGACTGGGCAAGACTGGGGTAGACTAGATTGACCTGGCTGGGTGTTAGCATCGAGGTGTTCGGGGCATCTCGATATTTCGGGGACGGCATACAGGTCTCGCAAATCGCCTGCTCGCAGCAGGGAAGTCGAAAAGCGTTGACGGCAAGCTTGCTGCAGATGGCGCATCGCAGCTTGATGGGAATGTCGTCGAGAGAGAGAGAGCTGGGCGACGTTAGCATGCATCGAAAAATCCAAAGCTTGACTGATGGGTATGAACCTGATGAGCTCAGCCTGAGCTTCAGAAATGGACGATGCCATGTCGTCAGCGGCCAGGTTGGACCTCGCTACCGCGTCTGCATGGGTAGATGCGAAATCGGAGGCCGTTCGTTCGTGGGTGAAGCTGCACGGATATGTGAACGACTGCGACCACGTCACGTAAAAGCCCTCGGCGATTTGCGGCACGTCAAGCCATGGGAAGATTGGGTGACAGGCAGAGATGTTTGCCACAAAAGGCCGTAAACTTGTACGAATAGGTTTCCAAGGTGAGGAGTTTGACGCGATCAAGGAAAAGTGGAGCATGCTGCTGGAAACGTCGAAAGGATGTCACGTGACCTCCCTCAGAGTCAATGTTGGCTTGGATGAGAATGAGATGAGCCCGAGAGGCAATCACAAGTGAAGTCAGTTGAAACTGACTGCTGAGAAGTTGAAGCCTTCCTGAACAAAGTCGATGGGGTGTGACTAGTCAAAAGTAGTTTCTCAATTGTACATTGCTTTCAAGAGACCGAAATATCGGCCATATGTTGAGGCTGCGTAGCAACTCACATGTCTCATACTTCCAACCGACGAGTAGGCTTTACCTCCGCCAAACTACTTCCTTGTCTAAAGACGCAGCTACCGTATGTAAGGCAGAAACAAGAAAACAATGACTCCCAAAAAGAAATACTTGACTCCCGAATCGCACGCCTCGGCAGCAGACACAGACGTTCTCGCGCATGAAGAAAAACGGTCTTCATTTTCCAGCACATGCATCTGTTTGTCTTAACAAGCACATCCATCCTTGGTACCCGCATCCCTAGGACCTCCTAGATTGACCCTCTGCTCCTCGCCGGCCCTATTCGCCGTCCCTGCAGCCCCGGCCCCCCTTGCGGATTTCAGAGACGTCTCAGGAATGGCATTCGCGATCGCGGTGAAGACCTCGGTGACGTTGTGGCCAGTCTTGGCGCTGGTTTCGAAGAACAGCAGACTCTCCTCTTCGGCGTATGCTCGGGCCTCCTCCGTCGACACTTTGCGGGCGTCACCGGAACCTTCGCCGTCATCGGCATCCGAACCCTCGGATGACGCCGACTCGCCAGCCAAATCCAGCTTGTTTCCAACCAGAGCGATGACGATTCCGGGAGAGGCTTGTCGTTGCAGCTCGGCGACCCAATGCTTGGCCTTGATGAGGGACGTGGGCTTGGTGAGGTCGTAGACGACGAGGGCGGCTTGCGCATTCCGGTAATACATGGGCGCAAGCGAGGCAAAGCGTTCCTGGCCGGCCGTGTCCCAAATCTCAAACTTGATCGTCCGCGTGGGCAGGTTGCATTTTTGGGTCAAGAAAGCCGCTGATGGTCAAAGTTAGGGGCTCATATATCAATGAACGGACGGCACCACCGGGAAGACGTACCACCAATGGTAGGCTCCTTGTTCTCCTGGAAATCATTGTTGACAAATCGCAGAACCAACGAAGACTATAGAGAGGTCAGCGATGAGCCATCTCGCACTCACGTGAGCCATGGAGATGCTACCTTTCCGACCGCAGCCTCGCCTAGGAGCACCAGCTTGACGCTGCTGCTCGGCTTCGGAGCATTCGTATCCGCCATGCTTTGCTATGGGATCGACAGAGCTGTGACGAGGTCTGATGGAGTGCACTGGTATGGGAGTCGCGGCCCAAGCAAAGAGCGGAAGCGCTTATGATGGGTGGCGACCGTGGCAAGAATCTCGCTGCCTTGCAGGTGACGGACGTGGTCGATCTGGGATGGCGAGGCTACCTTGGAGTGGGTAACATTGAGGTTGATTGCATAATTAGACGAGACGAGAGGCGCAACGATGACGAGGTCCTGGGCGCCCGCAAACAGACCCAGCTGGGACAGGCGGCTCCACCCGCACGAGGCGGGGCACCTGGACCGGCAGAAAGTTGCCCCTGAGCCGAGCCGAGCAGGCCCCGCCAAAAATCTTCACCTACCTACCGTTGTTGAGTACTGTAGGTGCACTGGCGGCAGAAAACAGACACCGCCAAAAATTCTGGACGTGCCATTTTAGCTGGCCTTGCACTGCAAAGCGATCAAGAGGTCACACGTCAATTGCCGAAAAACGAACCATGGCTCCTGGCGCAGCCGTCTCGGCGAGTTCCAAGCTCGCCAAGCGCAACCTCCTCGAGGACAGCGATTCGGACTCTGATGGAGGGGCCAAGGTCGATGGCTTCAAGGTCAATGAAGAATACGCTCGTCGCTTCGAGCACAACAAGAAGCGCGAAGAGAAGCACCGATGTAAGCTCCTAAGTCTACTCATGACCTAGAGCCTCGTCTGACAAACGATGCAGTAGAGGAAAAGCACAAGAAACAAGACGCCAACGACGACGACGACGATGACGAGTCTTCATCCTCCAACGAGACCGAAGACGAGGAGGGCTTCCTTGCCACCGAGGATCTGGATGCTCAGATATCCGCAACATTGCACGCGATTCGAACCAAAGACCCCCGTGTTTACGACAAGAACATCACCTTTGTCGAGTTGCCCGACGACGAGACCCTTGCGGCGGGCAAGGATTCCAAGGAGAAGCCCGTGTTTCTAAAGGACTACCACAGAGAAAAGCTCTTGCGAGGCGATGCTGGTGCCTCTGATGACGAGGACGAAGAGCCTCAGACGTATGCGCAGGAGCAAGATGCCTTGAAGAAATCCATCATGTCAGAAATCAATGCCGCAAAGGATGAGGGTGCACCTGATGATTCGGACGACGATGACTTCGTGAAGCGAAAGGAGCCTGTCAAGGCTGACGCCAACGGGGTGCATCCATCGAGAGCCGCAGGGCTGAAGCTGTCCGAGTTGGACGTTGCCGCTGCGGATAGAAATCCAGAGAACTTCTTGTCCAACTTTATGGCCTCCCGGGCGTGGATCCCCGAGGAGGGCGGCAGATGGACGGCGTTTGACTCTGACGAGGGCGAGGGTGACGACAGAGCCGACGAGTGGGAGCAGGCATACAATCTGCGGTTTGAAGATCCGGCGAAGAGCAACGAGGTGCTCAAGTCGTACTCCCGAGACTTTGCAGCCGCACGATCCGTGCGCCGGGAGGAGAAGTCCGGCAGAAAGCGTCAACGAGAGCTTGAGAAGGAGAAGAAGGAAGAAGAGAAGCGCGCAAAGCGTGAGGAAAAGGCTCGGCTGCGTAAACTGAAGCTCGACGAAACCGAGGCGAAGCTCCGCAAGATTAAGCAAGCCGCTGGTGCGGCAGGAAAGGACGTCTCGGAGGAGGAGTGGATGAAGTTCCTGGACGACGCATGGGAGGACGACAAGTGGGAGCAGGAAATGCAAAAGAGATTCGGCGACGACTACTATGCTGTCCGGGAAGACGCAGCTCAGTCAGACGACGAACAAGAGAAGGAACATTTTGGCGGCACGGAGAAGAAGAAGCCTAAAAAGCCTAAGTGGGATGACGACATTGACATCAAGGACCTTGTGCCAGACTTTGAAGACGAGGAAGCCCGACCCCCTATCGAGCTCAGCGGCGATGAAAACGAAGGCGGCGACGACGATAACGACGACGACGAGTCTCGCCCTTCCAAGAAGCGCAAAACGACCGACCATAAGCGCGCTCGCCTTGAGTCCCAAAAGGCCGCCCGCCAAGAACGCACCAGGCTCGAAGCCCTTGTCGACTCCAAGCTCGAGCTCACCAACCACCATCTCCTCAACAACGCCTCCTCCTCTAGCGGCTTCCGATACCGCGAGACTTCGCCGCAGTCGTTTGGCATGACGGCGCGCGACATCCTGCTCGCGCCCTCTGACAAGGACCTCAACGAGTTCGCCGGTCTCAAGAAGTTGGCCTCATTTCGCGACTTGGAGAAGAAGCGCAAGGACCGCAAGCGGCTCGGTAAGAAGGCTCGGCTCAGGGAGTGGCGCCGCGGTGTCTTTGGGCGCGAGTTTGAGAGGGAGGGACCGACGTTTGGCTTTGAGCGGCTGCTCGACGGTGACGCCGAGGAGGTGCAGGCACAGCAGCAGCAGCGACAGGACAGGCGGGCCAAGGGCAGGGAGAGCAAGCCCGAGGGTGGCAGTGAGGAGACGGGCAATGTCGTCGGCGAGGTTGGCGGGTCGCGCAAGAAGAAGAGAAAGAGGTCCAAGGGCAGCGAGGCCGCGGAGGTGGAAGCGTCGTGAGGTAGATGGGTTTTAGAATACTGGGATATTGCAGCATCACCGCACCATAGAGGCGTAAATGATACCATCCGTCATCATAAAAAGCAGCCCGCAGGAAGTGATCCTGATGGGTTCTGGAAACAAGTCATAGTGAGAGTACCGCACATGCCCTCAGACAATGCGCGTCGCTCGCAGCACACAAGCAAAGTATCTTTCGCGCGGTGTACATCAATAGTAGATCAACCATCTGCATACATGTGTTTATACAAGCAATCGGCTAACCCATCGTACGCGCTCCCAAATATCGTGGTTTCCACCTGGTATAAAGTACTTTCGCCTCTGGCCCCTCGGGGCGATTCCCTATATGTAATTTTCTGAAGCGTCTCTCGCCGGAGAATACAGTATTCTCCATCTCGCTCGACGCCATGTTCATTATTCTGTGCCGCAGAATTAAAGACGCCGCTATGTAGAATGAAAGTATCCACTAATCTGCCCTCGCTCCATCGTAGGCATAAACGTGGCTCAAATATCGTTGCGACTTAGAGAGAATGTCGTAGGGCGTCCAGCTGGGTTGGTGTCATCATGCCCCCTCCGCCACCAAACATGTTCGCAAAAGGGTCAACATTGTGTCCTTCCAGGCCCATGCTCTGGACGGCGTCTGGACCAGCCATGCTGAATGGCATGAACCACTCTGCAGGATCTGCGCCATTGAAGCCACTCACGGCGTCAGGCGGCATTTGACTCTGTCCTTGGTGGTGGCGGCCAGTGGCCATGCCGCCTCCAATCTTCATGTTCCGCTCGCCTTCGGCCTTGGTTGGCATGACAGCCCAGCCATTGCTCATATTGCCGTCCATGGAATTTGGACCGCCGTTGACGGGGCTAGCGGAACCCATCGAGAAACCGTTGAACGTGAGTTGCCCGCCGAGGGCTTGGGTAATGTTATTTGGTTGCGGCGGCACATTCATCGAGAGCATATCGGCGGAGAAGAATGGGACCTGTGCAGGCGATGGCTGCTGTTGCTGCTGCAGAAACTGATTGACCTGTACTGGGCTCATCGGCGACATGGACGTGTATGGCGGAGGTTGTGGCTGTGGCACGGTGAGCGGACTGAAGCCAGCTGGCCCACTCGTCTGTCCGCCCAAAGAAGACGAGAATCTGCGCGGAGCTTGATGCTGAGCTCCTCCCTGATCAGAAACGGCACGACCGCCCTTCGCGGCTGATTCTAGCTTCTGTGACTCTCCATTGGCCGTCGAGACGTCACTCAGCTTCTTGGTGTACTGTTTTCGCTTGAATGACCCGTTCCGCTGCGCCTCACGAGATTCGACACCCTGCTGCGGTGATAAAGTCGTGAAAAACTCCTCTACCGACTGCAGCTCCGGCTTCTGCTCCAGCACGGCATCCTCGCCCCTCTCCCTCTTCCTGTGCGAAGCGGGGTCTACCATGTCAGTCTCCGACACGCCGTGCGGGTATCTATTGAACCAGTCCCCGTATTGCATCATCGTAGACGCCATGCAGCCATCGCCGCCTGCTTTGCCCAGCCGTGACACATCCATGGCGTTGCGATACTGCGTGCGAATGTTGTCCAACATCCAGTGAAACGTACCCCAGAACCTCATCATCTTACGCAAAAATCTGATGTTTACGCCGAAATTGGTCTCCGCCGAGTTTTTATCTGCAGACTTCCCGGAAGATATGCTCATAATGTGCACTGTTGTCGAGGAAAACGCGCAGTATCCCGCGAACGGTGCTGACACGCAACACTGAGACTGCTCGGAATCCCTTAAAATCTCCGAGATACGGTTGGCGGCCGCAAAAGTCTTCGCGCTGACCCGAGAGAGAAAGTCCTTTGGTGCTTCCGAACCGGCCCGGCTGTTGGCGAATGTGACCGCGGCCTGACTCAAAAACAGCGTATTCTGCTGTATGGACAGGTGAAGTAGAAGAAATTGGCTCGCACTGTTTTCACTACTTTGCAGCTCCAGATTCTCCAGTGAGTATCGAAAAGCGGAAGGCAGGGTATGGGCGAAGCTGTCAATGTCCTCGACGAGTTTTGCATAGTTGGACTCCGCGCTCCACATTGGGAAAGAGTCCAACTCCTTTCCTCCCTGGTTGAGATAAGTGACTATCCGACCCCAGATGGCAATGGACCGAATGGTGTAAGCAGCCACACCCATGTTGCTCCGGGCTTGGGCCATCTCGTTGTCGCCGGGTGACTCGGCCTGCGGTATGCTGCCGTCCAGAGATTCTGTCTGGACAGGCATGTCAAGTTGAAAGTATTTCTCCCGAACAGGTAGCGGGATTCTGATGGACTCCTCCTTGATGAACATGGGCCTATCGGAACCAGATGAGTTGAATCGATCCATGAGAAAGCAAGCCCACATGATTCGCCGACGGATCTCACGGTCGATGAAACTCAACGGAGTCTTCTTGGTGCGGCACAGCGGATCAAACTCCAAATCTTTGTGCAACTGAAGGGCAAAAGCCATGCGAATTGCCTGGCCGCCCAATGCCCAACTGCGGCCCCCGTGGCAGGTTCCAAATTCGTGTAACCCAAGAATCAACAGGCAGGTTAGGATGGTAATGTTGGGCCATTCGTATCTCCGAGTGCAGATGTCCCTCGCATGCGAGGCCCACTCCTCACCGCGCAGGAATTGCCGTACATTCGGGCTGATCTTGGGATTGGGCGTGAACCGTGCAGCGACAGCGCAGACTGATAGGATCAAGACGGGCGGCAGCGCATTGTTTCTATAAGATGTCAGTACGAGAAATTCCGAGTACTGCCGCGGCTGCTTCCAGGGACAACGTACTTCAGCTTGCGCATGTAGCTCGGCTTGTGGAGGAGGTTGTAGGCTTGACCGTAGACATTATCGAAAAAGACTTCGGCAAGGTGTTCCTGAATGTCCTTTGGTGGCAAAGCGTCGATGCCTTCGCGAAATAGTTTGTTTTCTTCCTCTTCATGGGCCTCCATACCAGTTGGCTGCTCGTCTACTTCGGCCATCTTTGACTTGGATGGCCCTTTCGCCCAAGCTTCAAGGTCTGGGCTAAAGGCCTCATCGATACCCCGTTTTCTCGACACGGACCTATTCGCCGGGCCCGTGCCTGGGATAGCCGGCTTGACAACGGCGCGAGTTACAGTCGGGGTGCATTCCTGCTCGGTCTTCGGAATGATCTTGATGATACGCTCCTCCATCCGCTTGAGCCGCTTGTCGAGCATGGCCATATAATCGGTGCGCGGCGCGGCCTTGCGGGTTGTGACCTTGTAGACGCACGGTATCCGGGACCGCAGGCAGTGCTTGCACGCGGGCTTTTCACCCGAGCAGCGAATCTTCTTGCGGCGGCAGGCGATGCAGGCGAGCGGCAAACGCTTGCGGTCTTTACCGGCCTTGGTCTTTAGCTCGCTCCAAGCGGGCGCATCACCACCTCCGTCCTTGCTCTTGCCGCCAAGATCTGTTCCGTCCGCGCGGGCACGGCCGGGAAGGCCAAATTCGTCGGCAGCGGCATCTTCTAGTGAGTTGGCTGTGGGTGAGTTCCGGCCCTGGGCGCCGTCATCGGACGTGCCAGGGCTAGATCTACGGTTCTCCGACTCTGACCGAAACGTCGGGGCCGTCATGGATGCCATGGAGGCCATTGTGTGGGCGTTGCGAGGGACGGAAGCGGTCGCCATGGCGTGGTGCTGGGAGTAGTGCGCCGCGGCGTGGCCGTCGAAGCCCGCATGAGCGTGCTCGGTCATGGTCAACACATGGTTCTGGCCCAGGCCATGGTTCGGCAAGCCGGAGAAGGGAAAGGCGAAGTCGCCAAATTGAGAGGCATCCATAATGGGCGTCGAATTGTCGTGGTGTAAGCCGGCGCCTCCCTCACGCGGATGATAGAAGGGCTGGGACGTAGCGGGGTGACCTTGCTGGGCCTGGTGAAGGTGCAGAAGAGGCGGCCCGCTCGACATGTTGCCGTGGGGCTTATTGACGAGCCTCTGGGTTGCTGAGTTGCGTGTGAGGTCAAAGGCAACGACGGCGGCAGCAAACCAGGGCGTGCAAAAGTCTCAATGGCATATGAGGCTGTCACTCCCCAGAAGGGTGTCGAGGCGTTGGTATTAATGGGCCGGGTGTGAGCAAAGGCATGAGACAGCCGCGCCCGCGATCATGATACGCGGGAGCTGAAGTCGCCAGAGAACCACCCGAGGGGACCGTCTCAGCGCTCGTCGATTTGTCGGCTGGTCGTCGGGCTGATGAGAGCGATACCGCTGAGAAGGCGGCGATGAATAAGAGATGAGAGTGAAGAGAGGTCAGAACGGCGGCATTGATACGGCAGAGGGTGTCAAGAAGTGGCGGGCAGAAGGGCTTTGTTTAAGGTGGAGGGACCAGCCAGAACGGAGGGGAAGCATAAGCAGGATGGCAGGCCAGGCGAGCAGAGCGAGTAGCAAGCAACGGAAGCAAGCCACGGCGCCGGGGCAGGTCCCCCAGCCCAGCAACCCGTCAGGGCACAACCAAGCTAAGGCCGAGGTACCTGCACCGCTGCTGGCTGTGATCAAGGCCGCTGGAGACTGGGCTGAGGGGAGGCAGTACATGCTCGTCGACCTACGGGGTGGAGCCTGTCCAAGGAGCCGGGGGTGAGAGCTCGAGAGGGTGGAGTGGGAGTGGAGAACCGATGGCCCTGGAGTCGAGGGCCCTGGAGTCGAGGGCCCTGGTCTCCAGATGGGGACAAGGATGCCTCCTTGCACGGCGCGATGTCATACTCATGGATATTTGACATCAAGCAACACGCAGGCTCTCACAGGTCCGATTCGGACGTCCTGTTTCGCTGCGTGGCCCACCGCCAGCTCCTGCAAGGCTTCGAGTTCTTGTTCCAGAGCTCACGACGAGCCGCGGCGGAACAGCGCGTTCGACCCGCAGCAGCTCTGTATTTCCTTCCGCAGTTCGGCAGAACGTGGCAAAAGCCACACCCTGGCGCCCCCAATTCCCTGGTGGCCCTGGCTTCTGGTAGCGGGTTGTTCATGCTCCAGTGATCCAGTCCCTACTCCCACGCGGTGGGGCGGGCGGAGGCTTGCGAAGCTTGCTATGGAAGTTTAATGGCCGTCTGCCGGAGGATGGAGGACGGGTAACTCGCCGCTGGCGCCCGTTTTGGGAGCGTTGATCGCCTTGCGGCCCTCTCTTAACGGGCCCAGATCGTGAGCAACGTGGCCTGCTGGTCCCCAAAGGGATGATAGCAAATGGTATGACAGGAGGGCCTTGACCAGCCTGTGGCCTCTGAAGCGTGCAGTGTGCATATGCAGGCTGGGCTGGGGGTTACGTCTGGTGCAGAGCGGTGCTGCGCGGTGCTGTGTTGGGCAGGCCGTCACTGGACTCGGGCAATCTGCGCATGGGGAACTTCCATTCTCTGTATGGGCTCTTGCATAACGTGGATGCAGACGGATGTGATGCTTGTATGGCCAGTGGCAGTGGCACTCACTCGCACGGGCAACGTGGGGGAGAGTCAGTGACTCTGGTGAGCATCCGCCGTGTCGCGTGCAAGAGACTCACTCGGCTGCCCACGCCGGGGGTGGTTTGTCTCATGAGACAAGAACCTCCAACCTTTGAAGGTTGAGAGGGTGCGTGTATCCATCCCGACCCGTATTCAGGGCCGTGGCGAAAAAAGGAAACACGAGAACCGGCCCAGAGCGAAGCTTTTCTCCCAGACCAAACGAATGACTGGTGAGAGTCAATTAGGAAGCTAGCGACATTCCAGAGGGGCGGATTGACGTCGGGCCAAGGGACACCGTCGACGTCAAGAGAGAGACGCCAGGGCCGGGCAGGGGCGCGAGATCAGCGGAGCCAGAAGTCTTGGCCCGGCCCAGAGAGCGTTCCAAGCGCAGCGAATCGTCACCAGCACGGCTAACGGGCGCAATGGTTGGCGCCTGCACAGACGGTGGTGCAGTTGGTGGCATCGCAAGCACATGGCACAGCCTGGAACCGTCGTCTCGAATCGAGGCGCACGCCATCCGCTATGCCACCCGAGTCTGCTCCCCTGAAGCCTAGTGGCTGCTTCGCTAAAGCTTCTGTCACCTTTCCAGCAACGTGTCGCAGGATGCCTTGTTGGCCTCCGCTGCCGGCGCTCGGAGCTCGCTCGATGATCCGTTTGAGAGGAAATGACGGGTTTGCTTTTGGGGCCAGCCGGGCGCATGCATGGGTTCTGCACCTGGGAGACGGCATGGCGAGGGCCACAAGCCAGCGACCGCCACGATGTCTGGACGAGCCGACCAGAGCGGCCATGGGACGCCGCAAGCGTGGGATGGCTGCTTGCAGGGCCCGCTTGAGAGGCCGTGACTCGTCCAGAGAACGCCCTCAAAGGGTTGTTTGGCCAGTTGCTGCGGCAGTGAGAGGAGGAAGAGTCGACGAAACGGTGGAGGGGTGGGTTGTCATTCTAGCGCCTCGACGCTGGCAAGTTCCGAGAGGGATCGAGGCAGTGGAGGTTGGACTTGACTTGACTTCTGCCCTGTACCTAATAAGGTACCTTCGACCCGTTCTTTCCCGGTTACGTTGGTTCCACCGTTCCATCCAACAACAGCTGTGACTGGCTTGCAGGGTTCCTTCCCGCCTGTAGGGCCCGACGCTGTCTCTATACCTTACCTGGTCATGGTCGCGATGAAGCCCAGATATGTCTCCCCGCTTTATGAAATATAGACCCGGCCATGTCGTTGGTTCGTTTCAACGTTCGCCATTCAACGCTCAACGTCGAATGGTTCGCGACTAGGCGGGTCCACGAGCTATTCGGACGTTGCAACCCGGAGCCTTTAGCTTGTACACCTGATTTAGCCGGTTCACGCTTTCAGTGACAGCCCCGGGTTCCTCGAGCCAAACGAGGCTCTGGCGCGCGCTTAGATCTGCTCGGAAATGATGTGCGCTGACCAGGAGGCACATGATGGCGCGCATCATGCGAGTTCCAACACACAAACGCAGAGTGGTCCTACATCTCTGCAAAATGCACCGCGACGGGCAAGGAAGAAGCAAACTGCAGCCTTGTGCGGAGTCGGTATGTGCCACTTGCCGTCGAGTCCATGTCAATGGGCAACTTGCACGCATCCTCCGTCTGCCGTCGGCCGTCTTGTTGCCCTCGCGGTGCATGCGCCTCGTACCAGCACTCACGACGGAGGAGTCTGATATCCTCGCCTCGTTATCAGCGACGTTGCTGCAGCGTCCGGGTCGCGTGGCGCGGGTCTCGGAGGCATGCAAGGCATGAACACCCGTTTCCACCTCATCTCAAGCACGCTGCATCTCCAAGTACCCTGCCTGCCTGGGCCCGGTTCCACAAGGCCAGGCGGCATCCCTCATGTCCTCCATCAAACAATCGTCCGTCGCCCGTGCGAGCTTCGTCACGATTGCAGTTGGACTTTTGTCTGTGCTACCTTATCTTCATCGACCAAAGCACGGCCCCCAAGGCAGGCGCCCAATTGAGTCATGATCCTCTATCGAGGTGTTTGTGGTCTGGCAGAGGCGAAGACTCTAAATTACAGGTAAGTGCAAGGGCCATTTGGAACAAGGTTCCCCGGCTGCGAATCTGGCTTGGGCAGTGGAGGGAGGTCCGTGCCGACGAGTGAGTGAGTGTGCAGTGGATCAACCATACGACGTTGTCGTCTGGCTGTTGGCGGCTGTGGCTGTGGCGTGGCTGCTTAATGAGCCACGCGGAAGCTTGAAGAGCCACGAGCAGGGCAAGACCGAGGCAAACAAGCCTGCACCCGAAAACCCTCATCGTTCCATCTCCCCACCCAGATTTCCGGCACGTCCTGACAGACGGACATCTTGGCGGCTTCGAGGGTGTCGGACCAACTGCCAGCCAGAGCAACTGGGGCTCCTCGACTCCTCGTCCGTGTCACCACCAAACCCAAAAGACCCGCGAGCAGCCCACTAGGAGACCCGGAGACGTGGAGTACGAGATCCACTGATTGATTGATGCGGAGAGGCAACAGCCGTGCGAACATGGACATGCACTCAAGGTTGGTGATGGACAGCCCATCAAGGCCCAACGGGACGGTCGAGAATCCGCCATGGTGAATGCACTGGCTGGCATTGGCCGCTTCCCTGCGCCTGCGGGACGGCGCCACCTCCCGTTGCTGGCCTGGCCTGGCTTTGCACCCGAGGCAGGCCGCTACTGAGCCATCCTAGGCTCAGAAGAGACAGAACCTCGCCTGGTGCTGTCACTTGTCGTCTTGTCAAGCCCTGCCACGAGGGCCGCGTCGGCTGGCCCTGTGCTCCCGGGCGCCGCTCGGAACCTCCGCTTGCGGCCGGGGTTTATCGCCGGCCCCAGCTGCGCGTCTATGTTTCTGGGTGGTTGGGTCCCAGCCAGACGAGATGGGGAGGAGAGTGCGAGTACGCCGACGATGCCATTGCCAGGGTAAGGCGACCACAACGCTTGGTGGCGTCGGACGAACGGTTGGATGGCAGTAGGAGTATCGCGAGCCGGGCTTATATCGCCGCTGAGACTCACGCCTGCACACAGCTCTATGACTCGCGCGGCAATGATACGCAACAAGCCATCCGGCCGCTTGCCTCAGGACCGAGTCCGCGGCTCGGCGACGTCGATGCGGTCTTGCTGCTCGATTCAATGCCCGTCCAGAGATGCGACGAACATGGCCTCGGGCCTGGCTGGAATGGACGGGTGAGATTCCCCAAGAACATTTTTACCTTTTTTTTCTTTTGGCCCAAGGACGCCGCTACAAGCTTGATCCCGGCATGCGCGCAGGGCGAGACAGGCTGCCAGGCGGAGTACTACACCAGCATTTCCGTGGGCTTGACTACGCGGAATACACTGCACGGACGTCACATCACACACCATGCAGCGCTGTCTTGCCTGTTATGTGTTATACCGCACCTACAACTGCTCACTCGCGGTAAGAACAGTTGACTTCACGAGCGATGTCTCGCACAAACCAACGGCCAGCAAGGCAAACATGCTTGTATGGGCGCCTTCGCCGAATCTCCCGTGGCTGGCGATGCAGTAAATGCAGCCTCCATCACACCGGTGACGCCCTTCAGCGTCCAATCCAATGCCGTGATCGCGCCGTGCCGCCACACGCAATTGGCCGATTTCGTATGGACATTGACCGCTTTATCTGCTCTCCTCCGCTCTAGGCCGCTTGATTGCGACCCTGTCTTCATGCTTTGAACAATATCCCTATACCCCCTCTCCCGGTCGACGTGCGTTCCATTTGCTGTTAATATCCGACCATTCTTCCGGTGGCAGTCTTCCGTCCCGGCACCAGCAACCCCGACGCTGACCCGAGTTGGCAGCTGTGTAGCTATATTTACGTCTAGGTCGTGTTCGACCATAACACCGCATGTTATGCAAAGCATCTTGCTCCCGGTTTGATGGCCAAATGCTGTTCCAAGGAGGTGCTAGCGGGACCTGGTATCCCCTCGCAGGGTATCATCGCGGCGGAAGTGGTCGCCGCTGTGGCGTGAGTCTCCACGGCCGGGTGCGAGCAGGGTACAGGCCGCTTCCAAGTCTTGTACTTGCATGTCCGCCTTGTGACGACCTTGCATTGCGGCGCCTTACGAAACCCTCATGTCATGTCATGTCATATGCCCCGGCCGGCTGCTATGCCGTACGGTACCCAGGCAAGCCCGTCAAATCTCGACTGGGGCCTTATTTTGCACCCTTTTGACCCACCGAGGGTCAAATTGACAGAGCACGAAAGCACCCACAAGTATCGGCTCTGCTGCTGAAGCTTGCTGCGTGCCACCAACTCCCCCACGCGGCCTCGTGTTGCACGACATAAGGGCACCCAATCCAATCCTCGCGCCAACCGCCTCCCTCTTCTTACCCCCCCTACCCCGGCCTGTAACCAAGATCCTGTGCTGCGGTCCCTAGCTCTCTCTGCCTGAGCGGGTGGGGCCCCCCGGTCGAGAGACGCCGGACGGCTGCTCATCAACGGCGTGGGAGATGCGTGAGGGAGGGCAATGTCGTTGCCTGACTCGGACATTTCCGGGTCATTATCCCGCGCGGCCTTGGCTACATTCGATCAAAGGCGAGGCGATGGATGGGCTGTTACTAATCGTACGAAGAGCGAGCCATGTCGTCGTCCGATGTCTGGCAGCCCTGTTTGGCTACTGTGGAGGTTGTCTTCGGATGTTTGCTTCTCGCCCGCCGTGCAGCCATGGCGCTTGAGCGCGGCAGGCGTCTTTGCGCCGAGTGGCACGGGAGACTTACACCGACACAAGCATGCAACGCAACGCAAAGCAGCGCCTTGACAGACAACCGCTAAGACACTTGACGAATTGATAGGTAGGCCTTGTGCACCACTGGCATATGACAAGCGCAAAGCACCCAGCTCCGTGACCAATCCAAAATGAGCGAGGGCCGACGACCCTTTCACGTGGCTCATCTCGCCAACCCTGGGCGCCACCAACGGACAGCATCTAATCTCTCCGCGGACGTGTCTGACCTCGACAGATCGGGACCGAGCCCTGCTGCGACCCAAGTCGGGGCCCTCCCAGAAAACACTCCCTACGAGTACTCGCCGCTTCAATCTCTTCTCGCAGGTTGAAGGCACAGACGTGCAGAATATGTCTTGCCCATTACTTAACAGCCCGTGCGCTGGCAAGTTTAACCTTCCAAGGCTCCCCTCACAGTGGAGAGGCGCAAGCTGGAGCTGCAGCACGATCTGGCTTTGGATGGCCCGGCACTGGCGAACCAACGGCAGCGGCTGCTGAGCTGGAGCCCGCCGGCACTTGATCCCCGCAATGGCCAACGGAATCTGTGCAGAACACGAAGTATGGATCTGCTGGTACTCTGGCAAGGCTATCAAACAAGCTTTCCATGTATTGCGGAAGATTCCGTGGAGTACGAGCATTCCTCAAAAGGCTATCCTGATCGCACTCATCTACCCACGGATGGGACTTTGGCATCCACCCTTACCCGAGCACAATGCGTCCGAAGACCGCAAAGCACCGAGGCACAATGTGTGCATGGCGGCGTCGTCGATGAAGTCCTGTCATCTCGGCGGCAGAGCGTCTCCCGTCTTCCAAAGACCCAGTCTGTGCTCGTTTGTTTCACCAACTTCATCATGGCCATCGTCACCATCGTCATCAACCACTCAGCCGTCGTGTTCATTCATTGGACGCCCTACCTGATTTCGTCGGGCCCTTGCACAAGGCGAGATTGCGCTCAGCCGGCCTCTGGACCCCCACGAACCACCTCCCCCCCCCCTTGGTCACCATTTCCAGGCTGCTCGCCTGCCATGCCATGCTTCGCCCAATCTCCAATCTCATATTGCGGCGCGCGTCGATACATCACCCTATGGAATATTCCAATTCTATTCGCGCTGGCCCCTAACACCTAGCGCAGGGGTGTCTGTAAAATTCGGCCGATTTACGGCCGGACCTACGCCTAGGAAATACTTCTCCTGCTAACCTGAGTGATGAGTTGCGACAGGCGCGTACGAGTATGCACGCCGGCTTGCGCGCCTGACTTTCACAGGACCTTCCTAACACGAGATCGCAATAAGCAACAAATCTAGCACGTTTGAGTCTCACCAGAGACAAGACAAAGCAATAGTACATGTCCTTGGAGCTGGACGATGCGTATTCGCGCGCGACAATATGGAAAGACGCCATGCCCTGTGCGTAGCTGTCCCGGGCGACGATCATATCCGCGTCTCGGCGCCACAGGGCTGTCAACTGCACGTGGCAGGACAGACAGACAGCTCACAAGCCCGTGTCGCTCGTGTCTCTCGTGTCGCTCCGACAGACACGACGTCTTGTTGATGATCGTAAGAAGTACGTAGTACATTAGTCTGCACTAACACGCGACTGCAGAGAAAGCAGGCACATCTATGACCCCTCATGCCCTCCTTGCCCACCAGCTATTTTACCAAGCCAAGTCATTCGATCTGAGGCGTAGTTCCTACTGTCTCAGCGCTCCGGCCGTGGGGCGTGTCGCCTCTACCTACCATGTGCCGCCGCCCTGCAGATCTGGGGCGCGGTGCTCCCGAGAGTTCGGCGATGCCGCGGTGACTGGGTAAAGACAGGTGGGCTCTTCCTTGGCGCGTTGTCTCCGCGACGCTCTCGGCCTAGTTGACGTTCTGAACGGTGACTGAGAGGGGACAAGGTGCGGCCGGATTCCATCATGGCACAGCCTCGATCGAGCAGTCTACAGCCCGCGAGGACCACATGGTTTGGGCCTGACGAACGTACTCGTACTCAAGCAAACGATGTCGGACAGAGCAGCCTCGCATGCCTTATGGCGCGCCGGGCAGACCTGACGTGAATGCTCGCTGCGGCACCGTGTCAGGCCACCAACACCAAGCCTCACCGGATGCCTCTAATCACCAATACCAATACTAGCAGAGTCACCGTAACCGACAACAACAACATCATGACTCTCTTCCTCAACAAACTTCGGCGAGGGTTCTAGCCCGGGCCAACCAGCCCAATGATGTTTCCCTTTTCCTTCCACAAAGCGTCCCCTTCCCTTCCATTGAGGCTCCCTTCCGTTTACCTCATCCTTGCAACTACCCACAACTTGCTCTTTTCTGCTTCTACGGACGTACTCGTAGGAGAGTTTACGAGCAGGCTAAGCCAGTTACGAATACGTCGTCTCATCCGGGGGTTGCCCGACCATCACCGCCCCCGTGTGGGTGGGGCACAATCGCAGTGTCTCTGCTCTCCAACAACTGAGACATTCCCTTTGAGACAGCCATGAATGTCTCCGGTGCGGCCCGCTGACTGTGTGGTTCCTTCTCCTGCTGGCTTGTTGGGTGTGGCGTGCCTTGGCCCTTTTGTGGCGCTGTAGTCGTAGTGCTGGCTGTAGGGATATTTTGTCGAAAGCATAAGCCAGCAACGTGAACCCAAGAATCAAGCCTCAAACAGGAGAATGGTCGAGACTATCCGCAAATGGACACTCGACGACAACTGGCCACCGTCACTGGCTCGCAGCCGTTGGCGCTGTTACTATGCCTTTGTCGAGTTGGCGTAAAAGCCATGTTCGTATGTCTTCGAGTGCTGTTTACATCATCCATCATATATACATATATATATATATATGTCGAGGATATGGTAAAGAAACAGTACTGCGGCGAGTGGTTGATTGTTCTCGTCCAAAACACTAAAGACCAAATTGACAATCCAATACATGACAGTTCTGGATCGGCTGGTCGATGAGACCAAAGGTGCCAACAAGTCTATACAAGTACAGTATATTCAGAGCCAAAGAGGTGTATGCCTCCAAACTCGGCCATCCACAGAGCCAAACGCCGTCGCTATGCGAACCTATCTCAGAACTCCATGGCCCGCTCGATATCCAACAACCTCATCAGTGAGAAAGGGCACGCGTCTATGCGTCGCCGGTGCCCTCGTCGACATACACCGGAATCCCGTAGACCACTACCGCCGCAGCGTTGAGGTACTTGAACTTGCACGCCGACCTGGCCCTCATTACCGCCTCCGCCAGCGATTTGCCCTCGTCCCGGCTGATCTTACCCTTGCCCTTGCCCCTCTTATTGTCATCCTTGAACGTGCCTCTGGGTAACAACCCCCACTCTTCAAAGGCGCGCCCTGCAAATCGATCAATGTCCCGATCCGTCACGTCCCACAAGGTTCCTACTACGGCGGGACACCCAGCCATCATGTAGTTCCACACAGGGCCGTAGCACTCAAACTCGCCCGCCTCTGTCAGCGCTGCTGAGCTGCAGCCCATCAGGAACGTCGCCGGCCGGCACCTGTCCAGCCGTCGCACCGTCTTGCCGCGGATGTACTGCGCGCCGCTGCCGTGCCCAAAGTACAGCATGACCTCGGATGTGGACAGCGCCTCTTCAAAATCCGCCTCCTGCGGGGCTTGTTTGACGATGCCCTTCCATGACTTGAGCGTTTCGAACGAGGGCTGGAAGAATGCCTGCGTGTTCTTGAGGTCTGACGATGGGTTCAGGATATAAGTGCCCGACTTGGACGAGACGTAGTGACCCCAGCGCCGCTCGTCAGCGGCCCCGGCAGCTGGCATCTTGGCCTCCGTGATGAGCTGTCGTAAGCATGCCAGCGATGGAACTCGCGACACTGACAGGTCCGCCATGCAAGGCAGTGATTCCCACGGAAACGCATGCAACGCCTTATCTAGGACAAGCACCGTGTGCGCCCCGTCCTCCCTCTCTGCCGACTTGGCTGCATTGTAGTACCCGCGGAGGGCATCGTACGTCTCCACAACCATAGCATCAAAGTCAATCTCGTCGTACGCGTTCCGCTCCCCATGAAATTGTAGAATGTCCACCACAAAGTAGAGCAAGTCGTTCAGTGCCTCATCATAGTCGCAGTCCGGCTCGGTCGGGTCTCCTAAACCAATGAACAGATCGAGGATTCTCGGGTCGAGAGTGACGGCCGGTGCCTTCGTTGTCTTCTTGCCGCGTATCCTATTTCGTGAGGGCAGGCTGCCGTCAAGAATCTGCTGGAAGCTCTTTTGGAAGCGCGCCAGCAGGTCCGGTCGTCGCTCGTGCTGAGAGAAAATGCCCTTGAACCCTCCGAGCCATGTCGTCTCAATCGTCACAAGCAGTTCCTTCAGCCGCGAGTCGAGCGCCTCTCGTTCGGACCACCACGCACTTCTTTCGCCTTTGAGAGCAAAGTCCCGCGCCGAGTGGCTGCTTTCATTTGCTAACTTTATAATGTCCAGGAGTTCCTCCCGTCCATGCTCGAAATTGAACACCTGCGAATCCGCGTCTCTTGAGTTGGCCCTCTCCAAAGGCAGCCGCAAGATGAACGGACTGTGTCCGGCCTGCAGCTTGGTGATGCACAAGTCGTGGCGGCTTTCGCTGAGCGAGATGGAAATGACGTTCCACTTCTTGGGAACCATCTCCACGTAAGTCTTTCGGAACTTTGTCAGGTCGCTTGACAACCCAAGGCTGCTTCTCCGAGTCGATGACGACAGCGCTTTAGCGTTCAAAGACGGGGTCGTGCCAGAGCTCGCTGCGGACTTCAGTGTGTTTTGCTCTCGCGTCCACGTAATGTTCCGACCCAGGTCGACTGCCACCGTAGCAAGACCGGAAGAGACCGCAGGTCGGGGCTTGGCCGCCGACGTAGCTGAGAGGAGAATGATGGTGCTCTGCAGCAGTGTGCAGATACGATGAACCAAGCTACTGTCGGCGCTTGACATTGCAGACGTCTGAGCTTCCATCAGCAGCTCCTGAGCCCGCTTTAACGCTTCCGCAAATGGAGGCCCGGCTTGTCCCTTGGCACCCCTCCGCTCACTAACACCACCGCGGCCTTTCCTAGGAGGCGATGCGCTTGCAGGTGACCTGTCAGATGATGCCTTCTCCAGGACGCCACAAACAGCGGGAAACGAGATGGTAGATTCCTGCATGACGGAAAAGACGGGGTCCGAGATCATCTGCTCCATGCTCTGTCCGATAAGTGAGGTTGCAGTGATGACTTGCTCTTGTGACAGTGTGCCCAGCAACTTTGGCAACTCTTTGGCTTGCTCAAGTGTAGACAACGCTGCTGCCCAGTCCTTTTGATGAATGAGTCCCAGGGTCCGCGACAATATGACTGCCGTGAGTAAGGATGACTGATATACATCCTTGGGCAGGCTGGAAACACCAATAGGCGGGGAAGGCTTGGCCTTGGAAGCAGGCGCTCGTTTGGCAGTCCGTGGTGCAACAGCGGTGTTTGCCCTTGTTGTCCTCGTGGCACGAACAGTCCTGGCAGCTACGGTCCCCCTCTTCTTGGTGGCGGTGTCCTCTGTCCCAGGTCCGTTCTTGGGCCCAGCCGCTACATCGCCGGTGCCGCTCAGCAATTGGACAGTGTCCTCGGCAATCTTGAGATAGTTATGCGCACTCTGTTCGTCGCCCATCTCCCAGTAGAATTCGCTGAGCTGGCGCGCGAACCGAACTCGCGACGAACAAGCATCCCGAGGTATCTGGTCTTTCGCGTTCTCGAAGATAGGGAGCGCCCTGTCCAGCCTCCCCGCCTTGACATATACAGAGCCGGTCCAAGCAGACACCTGGGCCTTGTACAGCGATGACTGTGTGCTCTCTGCAATCTTACATGCAGATTCAGCGTAGTAAATGGTCTCCTGGAACATGCCGATGTGTGCATATACCGAAGAAATGTGCAAGAGGCTGCGTAGCAGAGGAGAAGCAAGGCTCCAGAATCGTGGTCCGCTCGTTCGGCTATGGGATGGCTTGACGTCTATGCTTGTCATGCTTCTTTCTGCAATGCTTGTATCGGCGCTGGGACTCGTATTTGTTGATGCGGCCTCAAGCTTCGACCAGTCATGGGAAAGCATCCGAACACTAGATTTGATGGCTGTGAGAGCATCCTGTATGTCCCCCTTCTGGAGGGAGACTGTAGACTGCAGGAACGACGCCATCGACAGCAGAACCGTAGCTTGAGATTTTGACTGGGCCCATGAAGAGTATGAATCGCCGCAGATATCGTTGGCTTTTGAGAGGCATTTCATGCTGTGATTATTAGCGCGCATCCACGTTGCATGTTCAGTTCAGACTTACGCCTCGTCAAAGCTTCCGATGCCGGCGAAGTACTCTGCCTGAGACAGATAAAAGTCCGCAACGACTCCACGTGAGATTCCCTCGTTCTGTTCAATGAGTGCCTTTGTTTGTCCCAGGGCCTTCTGCGCCTCTGCATATCGGCCGATGTTGACATGTTGAATAGCGAGGTGGCTGTGATTGAGGACCAAGCTGTCGCGGACCGATCCCGCAGAATCCGCAATCGTCTTGGCCAGGGTGATGGAGAGTTCTGAGATAGCAAGCTGCAGCTGGTTTTCGCCTCTCAGCCCAGCTAGGTGATTCAACGACTGAAGATGATCTAACAAGCTCTCAGGGTTATCGACTACCGCATACAAGTCTTCGTTCGTTCGGCAGGTCGCTGTCATTGCCTTCCAAGAGGAGACTGAAGCCTCCACGGATGAAATTGAGAGTGAATCATCAGCGTCCGCGAGAGCCAACATGAAGGCATGATATGCCTGCAAATGAGGAACATAGTGTGAGAGCGACGCATCCTCTGCCTTGTCCTTCTTTTGCAACTGTTGCACCGCCTGGCTGAGGTGTGATGTAAGCTCGTCAACTTCGTTCTCGTCGCCAATGTTTTGGTAGAATAGGTGAAGCAAGACTCGCAAACGTCGAATCGGATACCTTTCAAGAGTATATATCCGCAGTAGCGCTGTCAGACTAGGGTCTTGAAGTCGTAGCGGCTGAAAAGAGGTCGAAATGCTCGAGCTGAGGTGCATGAGATGCTCGAGCACGGCAGCGCGTTCCGCCTCGGGCAAGAAAAAGGTCCAATCGTTCCAAGATCTATCCAGCTTCGCTATAGAACGAAGCGTTCGGGAAAGAGACGAAGCCTTCTCAGTTGTGGCCCAAGCAAGAGGAGGGGCTTGCGTTGTCAGTGCCGCTGCAACGTCCGCCAAAACACCATCCTCAGCCATGTTAGTGCAGATTGTTCGTAGAGTCCGGAGGGCATCATCGGGCCTGCTAGAGCCCTTGCAAAGATCCGCAAAGAGTTCCAGCTTCGTTGAAAGCTGAGCCTTGTCCTTTTCAGCAGTTGTCCGTTCCTTGACTGCATCGATGGACCGGCTGAGAGTCTGAAGTAGTTGCTTGTTGGCCTCCTTTGGTCGACTTGACGTTTTGCGCAGTTCCAGGAACTCCGAAAAGTAGAGACTCGATATTTTGACATGGTAGATGCCCAGTTTTTCATATTTCGAACTCGACAAGACGGGACCTGCGACCGTCGCTAGCAGAGTTGAGCAATGCTGCAAAACGTCGTCCATGTGCGGCCAGTCCAGTGAACGGTCCTGGATGCCACACTTGATGACCATTAATGCAGCATCCAGGACTTGATTGATAGATTGCATCACCATTTGCCGTCGCTGGTCGAACTGGAGCGCTTGTTTCGCGCCGGCATCTTTGGTGGGCGGCGTCCCCATCCAGCGACGAACAAACCGTGGATACCGAAGGATGAAAGTTTTGAGGAGAGAACATATCTCGTCAGGAACCAGCGTTGAAGTAGAGACGGGATCTGAGAGGTTCATGAGCAGGCCGACAACAGAACGCCTCGCAGCCGAGAGACTCTCTAGTAGCTCATTAAGCTCCGTAACTGTGCCGCTGAGGCTGCCGTCCAGACCATCAGTAACTTCTCGCACGAGCTGGTCAACATCGGTACCCATTTCTGATGCCTTGAGAGCAGCAGCGAGAGTACGGGCTGCAACGGAGCAAATGCGAACAGAGGTATCGGTCTGGGGACACAGGCAGCTCTTGAGATTCCGAAACCATCGATGCGCCTCGTCGTACTGCCGCGCCGTATGTGCTGTCGACCCTAGGATTTGGTAAATGGACGCTAATTGTGATTTGGATGATGTTGCTGGTTGAACTTCCTGGGAGCTGAGCATTTGCATGATGTCTTCGAAAGCTGTAGCAATTGTGCGATAAACGGACTTGTCGTCTGATTTCTCGCGACGGACAAAGGCTCGCATGCAGCGCGTGAAAGGGGACAAGACGTCATCTTCGACACTTCCCTTGTGTCCTGCAAGCTTCCACCATTTCAACTGCGTCCTGAATGCAAGAGTTTGCAGCTCAAAGGCCACAGCGGGAATGGGACTCAGTCTAGGTTCGATGGCCACAGTGTCCTCGGAACTGGAGACGCTCGGGACTATTGAGAGAAGTAATTGGGAAACTGCCGCCAGCTGGCGAGCTGCTTTGGGCGCTTCTTTGTCGCTGCAATCTGCCAGCTTTGACAGGAGGTTGATGGGCGACGATGGATTCGTCTCTTGGAGAGCTAGGAGGAGTGCCTCGATATGCGAGGGCTTTTTCGTGGCCGCTACAAGCTTGAGCACTTGTAGTTGACAGGTGGTGATAGTCGGCAAGCTCGGGCCTGATGTGCAGTTCTGAAAGACCAAAAGGTCCGAGATTCCAGCTGCTACAGAATTGGTCTCTGCCGTAACGGCCTTGGTATTCTTCGTCGCTGCCGTTGGTGGAGAGCTGTCCAGTCGCCGTTTCAATATCCTGAGTTCCTTTAGAGCCTGGTCATGCATCCCCAGCGCGAGAAGCTTGCCAACCAGTGCCGACATGCCGTTCTCGAGCTGAAAGTCTGCCTGTCCATCCTGCAGCGGTCCTTTGACGGATCGGAGACAAGTGAACGCGACCCGCGCGCACTCTACCGTCGCCAGGCATCCGGTCGATTGTGATGGCGGTATTTGTTTGGCACACTTTGCCGCAATGTTTGGGGAGCTCGCGACGCGATTGAGGGTCCTCGGCTGGAGGGGCGACAGGGGAGCTGAGTTGGAGCGCCTCAACGACCGCTTGCTGGCCGAGCGTCGAAGGTCCTCATTCCGTTTGCAAGGCGTCGACGGGGGTGGGGGTTTCGCCGCCTCGGCCAGTGATTTGAGCGTTGCGTTAATCACATGGGTAGCGAGGACTGTTCTCTCGCGCGCGCCCAACGGCTCGTCACAGGGAGCTGCCGCTGCCTTCTTCGTCGTTCCATTCGCTTTTGGCCTCGAGGTGGCGGTCGCCTTGGTTGCTCGAGCGGTCGGTTTCGCTCTCAGGTCAGCGGATTCGGACTCGGGGAGCAGAAGCTCCTTGAGTGTCACGACCGTCGCGGGTGTGCAGGTCGACGTTGACGCGACAGCTGCCTTGACGGCATCGGCTTTGGCTTGTAATGAAGCCATGTAGGTGATTATGTGCGTGGTCTCTTAATCATATCATCGCTTAAAGAATCCCGAGAAAAAAAGACCGTTTCCAAAAATGAAGCGCGACCGGCCGTGCAGAATGCTGTACTCGTAAAGCGTGAACTCGTTTGATCGATGATGAGCAATGTGTGCGGTCGCTGGCGCCGCTGCTGGGTGTGGGGGCTAAATATCGGACGTTGTCTGGGGCAACCGGGAGGCTGAATGGTGATGTGGCCCGTGCGCTGAACCACTTTCTGTTCTAGAATTGGACCCCGGATTGTTCAACTACATTTTCGTCGTGAAAAACGTCAGCTTCCAATCTACGAAAGTCTGCGCCAGCACAAGCCGCAATGGCATTGCAACGGATACCTCATCGGGCGAGCGGCATCGTGCGGGCAGCTGCTGTCGCTGCGCGCCCTCCAGCTCATGCCCGACTCGGCGCCCGCTTCTCGAGCACCGCTCCAGCAACGGTTGTCGACACTGGGTTCTGGAAGTCCCTCGTTCCGAAGCCGCTACGCAAGGAGAACCGCCAGAACCTCAAGGGCAAATCAAAGGAATGGAACCCAGCGACGTACTTTATCGTCATGTTTCTCTTCATCGGCTCCATGTCGATCCAAATGATTGCCCTGCGGAAGCAGACGGACCAATACGCGCGCCAGTCAGCCGTTAGGATAGGCTTGCTGCGAGAGGTTGTCGAGAAGATCCAGAACGGCCAGGAGGTGGACGTGGAGAAAGTGCTGGGCACCGGCGACCCGCAGAGAGAGGCGGACTGGGAAGAGGGTAAGGCTTTTGTCCGTACGAAGCAGACGGTCTCTAACAAGGATTGCAGTATTGCAAGCTATCGAACGAGACGAGGTCACGCGCAAACCTCAGAAACAGGAAAGGCCGAAACGATCGGAGTCGCAAGAGAAGAAGACGAGCGCAGCAAGGGGTCTGGACGAGGCGACCGCGTCAGAGCCTCAGCCCTCGAGAGCAAAGACGGCTAGTCTCAGCAACTTCTTCTAAGTTGAGTCTGAATGACGTTTGACACATTATACACTCATACATGTACACGGGCCCTAAGACAGCATATCTTTGAAGACATGAGGGTCCTCTCGCGAGGCCCTGGCAGCAGACCCGGGATATGAAGGCGCTGCGGCGTCCTTGCGCAGCTCAGAAACCAGCGCCGGAAGAAGCTGGTCGGTCGACAACTCCACTCTAACTCCTTCCTCGCCGGCTTGATGCGGGTCCAGCCCCGCATAGAAAAGGTCCTCTCCTCTCACGCCGCCCATGTTCACAATTGCGATAGGCATGCCCCTGTCCTTGGCCCTCTTGGCCAGCCTCCACGCCGAATACGTGGCAAGTGACGTGCCAAGAATGAGCAAGCGGCCAGCGCCATCGACTGCATCCTCGGCCGCCGTCTTGACACTGCTGGCGATGCTCTCCCCAAACATGACGACGGCGGGTTTCAGAATACCCGCTGTGCTCGGCAAGGCCCATGCGCCGTCAGGATCGACGCGCACAACATGCCTGTGGCCGTCGACATTGACAGGAGGATCAGCCAGGCATCGAGGGCAAGCTGGGTATCTAAAGGTCTGGTAGGGGGCTTCCGGGAGGTCGACGTCTCCGTCGGGGTTGGTCTGGAGGCCCCTGAAGCGCCGCTCTGCCGGATCCTCGGTGTCTAGCGCGCCGGACGCAAGGGCATCACGCAAGAGCTCGGCCCAGCGAGGGTTGAGGCGGGCCAGCTGCTCCTGGAACTCGTCTCGAGGAAACTCGGAGCGGCAAGAAGCGCAGACTGTGGCTCTCAGGTAGCCGTGAAGCTCGAGGGAGGGTAGTCGGGGATGAGCCTTGGGATGAAACGAGTCAACATTCTGTGTAATGACAGTGCGAACCAAGCCGAGCTCCCCTAGGTCTCCGATGGCGAAATGGCCCGCGTTGGGGGATGCCTTGTGAAGACTGGACCAGCCGAGGAAGCTTCTGGCCCAGTACCTCTTGCGCGCCTCATGGTTGCTGAGGAAATCGTAGTGGTAGATGGGCCGGTAGGTCTTGTTGACCCTGTAGGTGCCGTTGGGACCCCTGTAGTCTGCGAGGCCCGAGGCAACAGAGAGGCCGGCGCCGGTGAGGACGACGGTGGAGGCAGGGAGGCTGCCGGGGGGCGGGGCGGCAAAGAAGTTTTTGAGGGCGGCGACGGCGCCGGGGAGAGATCGAGCAGAGGCCGGGGTGACGGTGGGTGGCGCAAGGATGTCCGTGTAGGGGATGCGCATGAGAGGTTTACGCATCGGAGCGGCGACGGCGCATGGCGACCGTTGAGTTGACGGTCGGAGCGGCGACGGTGGGTGAGCTGAGGCGGACTTGAGGATGTTGGGGCTCGGGCAGCCTGATTGGAGGGGAGCTTTACGGAGGGATACTGTAGTATGGAGGCAGAGCCTGATCGCTGTCTTTGTCTTTGATGGGAATCGTCGCTATCCGTATGGTGCCATGTTTGCTGCGAGGCGGGTGCAGCGGTCAGCACATGGATGACACCATGAGACGGGCTAATGAGTTGGTCTGCCGTCTCCACAGCAGCCAGCCCGGCTCGGAGCTTCGGGGGGCCCTAACAATAAGAGCGGGCGCTGGCTGGCAGAGCCCCGCGATTGTGGGCAGTTGTGCTCGGGAACCACAGGCCCAAGTTTTATACCTAGGTAAGGTAGGCAGCTGCAGCTCTGGACCTGGACCTGGACCTGGACCTGGGCCATCAGACGGCCAGCTGTGGCGGGAAGGATGAACGGGTGCCTTCCAGTGCGATGAGGGGAATGGCCGGCCTGCTGGAGCGACTCTGCTGGGGCGGCAATTGACACCTTGGCGGCAGTCATTCGCGGGAGGAGCTTGGACGAACAAGCGGGCCGTAGACAGCAGAGCTGAGCTGGCGCCGCTTGGCACCTGGTTACGAGTAGGTTGCTGGAAATAGATGGGTACACTTTTTTGTTGCGCCGTACGAGTACGAGTAGGTGGCTGCTGCTGCTGAGGGCCGTCCGGCGCCGAGGTCGCGCGCGGGCAGCGACACCAGCTCCCTCTGGACGCCAACGGAGACCGAGCTCGCTCGCCGCGACGCAGACGGATGCAAAGCTCGACTGCCCGTGAACCGGCCTGCCTCGTCAGAAAGTCAATAACCAAACCCCCGCTTCCGACGAGAAGCCGCCGCCGGCCGCTCCCGTTTCGTCCCGTGTCTCTTTGCCTCCTGCACCGCTCCTTTGCCGCCGACCTGCCTGCCCTACCATACCCTGCTCACTCCAGTAGCAGCACTCACTCGAGAGACGAGACTCGACGACTCGACGACGACGACACCCTCAACAGCGCAACCCCCCGTCCGCTGCGCCCCATATACATGTCTCCCCAGGCCCGGCACTCCACGGGCCTCGCCGTGCGGTGCCTGTCTGGGGCGACGACGCCGCCGCCGGCCGCTGCGACACGGGCCGCCTCCCGACGAGGGCGATGCCGAGGACGCCGCCATGGCCACTACTACTTCCCTGCCGCCCTGATGAGGACACCTCACCACCAAGCACCGGCATACACCGCCGCCAGCTTGTCCCGTCACCTGCAGCAGACGGCAGCATTCTCGTCGTCGGCCTCGTGCTCCGCTCCCGCACCCGCCCCAGCGTCATCCTCCGCTGCGTCATCTCCTCCCAGTTCCACATCTTCTCCCTGCCATTCCTCGCTGCTCCTAGCGCCGCACCTCCATCATCATCAACAACAACACGCCGACGCCGCCATTGCCACCGCCCGTTGCGTCCTTGTTCACCTCGCCCCCGTCCGCGGCCGAATCCGCTCTCTGCCCGCCGTTATGGCCTCCGCCTTGCAGCACACGCGCGACCACGGTGATCACGGTCACGCTCATGGCCACGGCCACCATCACCACCACCACGACACGTCGTACCTCATCTCGGCCAACAAGAACGACTCGGGCGTGCGGATAACCCGCATCGGCCTGCTGTCCAATCTCGGCATGGCAATTGCCAAGTTCATCGGCGGCTGGACCTTCAATTCCAAGTCCATGACGGCCGACGCCTGGCACAGCATTGCCGACCTGGCCTCGGACGTGCTGACGCTCGCTACCGTCTCGTGGAGCCTCAAGCCGCCCTCGGATCGCTTCCCAATGGGCTTTGGCAAGGTCGAGAGCTTGGGCTCGCTCGGTGTGTCGGGCATGCTGCTCGTCGGCGGCTTCTACATGGGCTGGGAGAGCGCAATCAGCCTCTACGGCCACTACAACCCGGCCATGGCGCACGAAATCCTCGAGCACGTCGGCCACGGCCACAGCCACTCGCACAGCGCGGCGAGCCTGGACATACCCAGCATTCACGCCGTGTGGCTCGCCGCGGGCACAATCTTGGTCAAGGAATGGCTTTACCGTGCCAGTGAGTTGGCCCCTACCCCATTCCGTACACGCTCGCTACAGCTTGCTGACCAGTTTTGTCTCGCAGCCATAAAAGTTGCGCGGGAACGAAAGTCGTCGGTCCTAGCATCCAACGCCATCCACCACCGCGTCGACAGCCTGACGGGCATCGTCACGCTCGCCGCCATCCTGGGCGCCAACGTGATTGAAAACGCCGCCTGGCTCGACCCCGTCGGCGGGCTACTCATCTCCATCATGGTCATCAACGCCGGCTTCCAGAACACAAAGTCGTCGCTGTACGAGCTCGCCGACCAGAGCATCGACGACGAGGTCAAGGGCCTGGTGCGCAAGCAGACGCAGCGGGCCCTCGCCAACGTCACCGAGGGCCACGAGGCGGAGCTGCGCGACGTAAGCGGCGTCAAGTCGGGGCAGAACTACCTCGTCGACCTGGAGATGGTGGTGCCGGGCGCGTGGACCGTCGAGGACGTGAGGGAGCTCGAGGACGCGGTGCGGACGCAGGTGGGCGGCAAGGTACGCGGCGTGCGGCGGGTCCGCGTGCGCTTCGTGTCGCGCGACGGGCCCGAGGTCCGGCCTTTTGACGAGTTCATCCCGGGCTCGGTGCAGACGGAAGCCAAGCTAGAGGTGGAAGAGAACGGGAATGGTAGCGGAAACGGTGATGCCCAAGCCAAGACGCCCAACGGGGACGACAAGCACCAGCATAGACACTAGGATCATCATGAATATAGCCTAGCGCCTCTGTACTGCCCAGCCAGCCACGTCTCGCTCGCCTCGCATCATCTCCAGGCGCGACGAGTGAAGATGCTTATGAACGCTACAGGCGATGGCTGGACGATGATGAATATACTACCCCGTACAAAGTACAACTGCGCGAACTGCCAGGTTCATGACGCCCAGCGTCGCGCCGCTTCAAGGCGAGCGTCCGACGTCCCCATCCCGATTTCTGTGCATCGATCTTGGTCTTGACAAAGTGTTTGCCTGCCAATTGAAATACGAAGCCGCCACGGCTGTTGATGTAAACATTGAAGCGTCTCGTGCTCTCTTATTTATACCCCTCCAAACCCCGCTGCGTTGGAATCACCGTGCGCTCATTGGCAAGCTTGCAAGCCTCCGGCTCACGATCCGGGGTCGACTTTAGGCTAAAACATGGCCCCGGGGACCGTGGGCAGACTGCCCGAGCCGTCTGAACACGGGCTTGACGACACTCTCGAACGAGGTTTGATGCTGCAAGAGTAAGTAATTGGTTTGTGAATGCGTCTGCCGAATGTTTCAATACATAATTAACTTCTCCACCGAAAGATTCCAAGTGAGCTCCTGGAGCTTGGTTAAGTCATAACCCCGGTTTTCCTGCGCCATCGGGCGTGGAACTGCTCCTCTTATTCATCCACGTCGCCATCGTCGACGACGACTGAGCTCGCTCAGTCTTCTCATCCTTTCTCTCCATTTGCATTCTCATTCTCATCCTCATCCTCTTGCCTGCCCAAGCTCCTAGACTCATTTTTACCTAATAAAACTTCTTCTCCTCCTCATCGGCAAATAAATAAGGCTATTCCTCCCTCTCCCGTGGCCATGAGTCCGGCCGCCGGTCCGCTCTACCTGGGCTTCGACCTGTCCACGCAGCAGCTCAAAGGTACGCCGAGCTTCCCCCTTACACAGAGTCCATTCTCCATGCTAATACCCCATTGTAACCAGTCATCGTCGTCGACTCGGCCCTCAAGACCGTTGCCCAGGCCAAGGTCGACTTCGACGGCGACTTTGGCGCCAAGTACGGTATTCACAAGGGCGTCCACGTGCGCGAATCCACCGGCGAGGTCTACGCCCCCGTCGCGCTATGGATGGACTCGCTCGATCTCGTCCTCGCGCGCCTCGCCGAGGCCATGCCCGTGCCCATGAATCGCATCGCCGGCATTGGCGGCTCCGGGCAGCAGCACGGCAGCGTCTTCTGGAACGCGCGCGCCGAGGAGCTGCTGCGGGGGCTGGACCCCGAGAGGCCGCTCACGGAGCAGCTCGCCGACGCTCTGGCACACGAGTGGTCGCCCAACTGGCAGGATCAAAGCACGCAGCGCGAGTGCGATGCGTTCGACGCGGCCCTGGGGGACAGGGAGAAGCTGGCCGCCGTGACGGGCAGCGGTGCGCATCATGTGGGTGGCCCTGACATCTGACCCCCTTGAACACCAAGAGCCTCGCTAACCATGCCGTCAGAGATTCACGGGCGCGCAAATCATGCGCCTGAGGCGCGTTCTGCCCGATACCTACGCCCGCACGGCTCGCATCTCTCTCGTCTCGTCGTGGCTCGCCTCGGTCCTCATGGGAGCCCTCGCACCCCTCGACATCGCCGATGTGTGCGGCATGAATCTATGGGACATCCCGAACCAGCGATACAGCGACGAGCTGCTCGCCCTCGCGGCCGGCGGAAGTAAGGAAAGCGCCGAGGCCCTGCGCGCGAAGCTGGGCGAGCCCCGGATCGACGGCGGCGGTTCCATGGGCGCCATCTCGCCGTACTTTGTGTCGCGGTACGGCTTCAGCAAGGACTGCCAGGTCGTGCCCTTCACCGGCGACAACCCGGCAACCATCCTGGCGCTCCCGCTGCGGCCGCTCGACGCCATTGTATCGCTGGGCACGTCCACGACGTTCCTCATGAACACGCCCGCCTACCGCCACAACGGCGCCTACCACTTCTTCAACCACCCAACCACCGCCGGCCACTACATGTTCATGCTGTGCTACAAGAATGGCGGCCTCGCGCGCGAAAAGGTGCGCGACGCGCTGCCCAAGGCCACCGGGCGGGGCGGCACCGGCTGGGAGACGTTCAACCAGGCCGTCTTGGACACGCCGCCGCTGGACATGGCGCAGAACGGCGACAGGGCCAAGCTGGGCCTATACTTTCCCTTGCGCGAGACGGTGCCAAATATCCGCCCAGGCACTTGGCGCTTTACCTGTGGCGAAGATGGCTCTGACTTGCAACCGACAAATGGTACCGACGGTTGGTCCAAGGAGACGGACGCGCGCATCATTACCGAGTCACAAGCTCTGTCCATGCGCCTGCGCTCGCAGAACCTCGTCCACCCACCGCGCCCCGGCCTGCCCGCCCAGCCGCGCCGAATCTACCTTGTCGGCGGCGGCTCCTTGAACCCGGCCATAGCGCGTGTCATCGGCGACGTGCTCGGCGGCGCCGATGGCGTGTACAAGCTCGACGTGGGCGGTGCCGCATGCGCGGTCGGTGGCGCGTACAAGGCGCTGTGGGCGCTGGAGCGCAAGGACGGCGAAACGTTTGACGAGCTGATTGGTGGGCGGTGGAAGGAGGAGGGCTCCATCGAACGCGTCGATGAGGGCTTCCGGGACGGGACGTATCAAAAGTATGGCAACGTACTAGGGGCCTTTGAGGAGATGGAGAAGCGGCTGCTAGCTGAGGAGAAGCACGAGTGAGGGCGCCAGGGTGAACGTAGAATGAACAACGATCGTGGTGTTATTTGAGGGTATCTCTATCGTACACGCCAAGCCAATACACCCAGTCTGTCCATCGTCTAAAATGTGCTCGTAAGCAGTCTGAGCAACCCAGAAGATCTGTAAGAGTCAGCATGCCAAACTTTGCAAAATGGACGGCGAACACTCACGCTTGCCCGCCCCTCTCCTTTCGCACCCTGCCCTGCTTATCGAACGTACTTGCTCATGAAGCGTCTGTGGAAATCAGATCGAAGGAGATCCTGCAAGAGTCAGTGGATTCGCCCAAACAAACTTTGCAATGGGGGATGCAGAGCAGCGATAGAGACGCACATTGACGAATTCCTTCTTCTTGCCCCTTTCCTCTGTGCCGCGTGCTTGGTTCTTGAAGACGACGTCGTCGTCCCAGCGGCGCTTCATAGTAAAGTCCTGCTTATTGAGTAGCGGGTTGCCGTAGGCAATGTTGCGCTCACGGGCGTCTTCTTCTTCCTTCATGCGCTCGGCCTCTTCTCGCTTCTTCTTTTCCTCGCGCTCGCGCCGCACACGTTCCAGCTCGCGCTGCAGTTCTGCGTCTTCATCATCTTCGCTGTCCTCGTCGCTGTCCTCCTCTTCTTCGTCGGTGCTGTCGTCGGCATCAATCTCTCTCGTATCTTCTAAAATGCGCCGCCGCTTCGCCGCAAAGCTTTCTTCTCCATCGGCCGATGGCGACCGCTTCTCGCCGGCCGGGGCTGCGTTGGACTCGCCGTCGGCGTCTGCGTCGTCGATGGGGAGAGGGCGGCCGTTCTTCTTGGCAAAGTGTGCGGCCTCGGCGGCAAGCAGCTCAGAGGCGAGGTCGCGCTCGGGCTCGTCGTCGGCGTCGCCGCCTTGGCCGGCCTTGCGATACTTGAGCTGTGTGTGGGCGGGGAGGAGGCGCTGGTGGTAGGCAGGGCCGCGGAGGGCCTCTTTGCCACGAGCCTGAGGAGGGTTAGCCTGCTGCTACTATTTTATGAGTGGCCGGTGGGTGACTGACTGGGTCAAAGGTCGGTCTGTGGGCGGTAGTCATCTTGAAGCGTCGTTGGAACGTCAAGAGTCGAAGGTGTCGGGTGCGTTGAGTGCGATGGTGTTTAGTTGAAGAACGACGACGATGTACGAGCAGAGAAGTGGGTTTGGAATTGACGTGGAGACGGGCAATTGCCACAAGCCAATAAGAGTGGGGTAGTCTCAGAGGCTTTGGCGGTTGTCCACCACCCTATGCTTGCACGATTGCATCTTTTCTTTCTACGGGTACAAATCTGCTTTAATTCAACAAACGAACTGCCCCCGTTCCAACTGCTGTGCAACGTGCTCGATGTGTCTCGAGCATGGTGCTAATCTGTGGGGAAAAGGAAGCCGGCCCTGGTCGGAGACTATTTCACGCTTATACAGCTTCGACAGGTTTTCAGTCCATCCGAGCCAATGAATCAACACTGCGGTATTAGTAGTATTCATTTGTTCATTCGCTACGGAAAAGGCAAGACTGCTATTATGGAACGCCGCAAAATCCTCGCTCAAGTCAACGATACCTAGAGCGTCCAGGCCGCGCCGTGGTATTTTCTAGAGGAGCATGTGCAGAGCAACTGATACCCACGAGACAGTCGCTCGCCATATTTTGAGAGCAGATGAAACCATCACCGCCGTTAATAGCCAGCTCCTCTATCGGTGCCTTTACCGGCAGCCTCAAAAAGAAGATGGGCAGCGCCGTCAGCGCCAAGAAGGCAGCCAGACACAAGTACGGCAGCCCCATCCATCCAGCATCCAGCTTCATACCCTTGGAAAACAGCCCCGCAAGCGTCGGGCTAGCGACGAGCGAGCTGATGGCCTCCGTGATTCCAATCAAAGTCTGCAGCTTTGACATGTTGTGGGCGTCGACGAACCCCGCGGCGAGGGATCGGCACATTGGCGATAGTCCAGTGCCTAGGGTGGTGACAATAAGTCCACCGATGACGAACGGTACGCCATTGCCGGCAATGAGGAGGCAGCCCACTGTCAGCAGCGCAGCGGATATCTGTGCAATGAGGCGGTCTTTGCGGGCCACAGAGAATCCCTTGACGAAGATCGAGGATAGGAGCAGCTTTGAGAGACCAGGCAGCAAAAAAAGAATCAGCAGGACATTGACGGTGCCGCGGACGGAGAGGAGGTAGCCAGCCGAGGCGAGAGTCCAGCCAAACCGCTTGCTCACGTACTGCACGAGAAGATGTCCCATTGCCATGGAAATCGGCGGCGGCACCAGAAAGATGAGGAGAACAATGACTAGTGCGGGCTGCTTCAGCATGGCAAAGCACACCTCGAGTTGCTCGGCCGAGTGTCGCAGATGCCGTCTGAACATGGACCCCGTCGTGTCCCCCAGCGGCTCCTCATCCGGGTCTCCCTTTTTCGGGGGTAGCGTTTCGGGCACCAATATCATGGTGAGGGCGCTCAGGAGCATAGCCCCAAAGCTGGCAAGATAGGGAACCCATGGTGAAGTGATATGCATCAGGCCTGAAGAGAGGGCGGGCCCAACAAACTGTCCAACGAGGTTTCCAAGAGAAAATGTCAAATACGCCGATGCCCTGCTCCACAGTCAGAAAAGAATGTTGTGATTGAGATACAACGGTTCGCGGGTACCTATTGTCCTCGTCGGTCACATCGGCCACGGCTGAAGAGAGCACGGATCCGATCACACAGCTCCCGCCACCGATGCAGAAAAATGCTGGCGATATTAAGATCAAGTGAACGGGTACTTTCTGCCCGAGGAAGAAAACGAGTCCAATCCAAGCCGCTGAGAGGGTGAAACCGACCAAAGCCATGTATATCACGGGCTTGCGTCCGATTCTATATGAAAGAGTCAACACTTCACGCTCTTCGCTGGGCTTCGAGGAATGCAACGTACTTGTCGGCCAAGGCACCGTACGGCAAGGCAAGTAATAGTCCTTTGCAAATTAGCCCTTCAGAATCATTTCAGTGGACTGCAAGGAGAGACTCACCCACAAGGGCCTCTAGCATGTACTGCCACCCGACCAGATACGCCATCTTGGATTGCACAGCATCCGACTTGCACAGCCGCTTGTCGATCGGCAGTGCATCCGTCTCATTCACTCCGCTATCGTAGTACCGGCGGCAGATGTTGTCTTCGAGCAGCTGCGTCGAGGGTACATTGCTCAAGGTGCCCGAGACCGACAGGCAGAAGATCATGCAAGACAAGAGCAGAACCACAGTCCTGGGTTTCCGCGCTTGGAACCTCGAGGCCGAGGTTCCAGGGTCAGCGTGCCGCCCGCGAAGAAGAGGCGTCGTCTCCTCCATGATGACGACTGATGGTCTGAGGCTCCGGGTTGACGAGCAGAGGCTGCATACAAGCTCGGGCAAGACGTTAAATAACGGGCAAGGCAACGGAATATATTGTGCAACAGTACTTCTGGCCAATCTCACTAATTGACGCGTCCCAGATGCGAATGGGTCCCAATTTGAACTGATTATTCCTTTCCACGTCACGGCGTACGTGCGCGCGGGTACGGCGCCCCCGGGTACGAATCCCACGCCGCATCGTCGCATACCAATAGCCTCAGACAGGGACCTTTGTTGTTGGTTTCAGGCTTGAGATCATTGCTAGAGGGCCAATTGACGTTGGCAATGCACCGGAGCGAGTTACAGGCTGCATTTTGGCGAGATACGTCCTGGTCAGCTATTGGGGCCGCTTCGTCACTAGAAGGCCTTTGGCATCGAATGCATGGAGGTCGTTGTCGGACCTGCACGGCCACGGGGCCTGCCCAATGCCGTGCTTTTAGCAGCATTTCACAATCAGTTACGAACAATTCCGACATCTTCTTTGCTCCCAATTTCGCAATCGGGGGTGTCTGCTGGTTCCAGCTGCGATGCAATGAACGGGGGTGCAATGTTAGTGTAGGAGTGAGATCAGCTTCCCCTTTTGCCAACCCTTGCGAACGATATTGCGTCAGGGGGGTATCCGCACGTAGGTAGCTGACGCAACCTTATCTTGGGATACTTTGATGCGCACCATGCCTCTTGTCAAGGACAGTTGCAAAGCATCGAGCTACGATTGGTTAATCCGGCTTCAACTAGCATGAACGGTTTGCGAGCGCTTCATTTCGCAGAGCCGTTCTTGGAGAAGCCTGGATATGTCATTCCAATCATGCATTTGCAACGACTCCCGTAGCTCATGCATTTGTATGAGGCTCACAGGCTTCTCAAGCTGGGGAGATACAAGCTGATGACGGACGCATCGGGCGTTACTACGCATGTTCTTTCAAGAGGTCAACAATGTTGTTTTGATGCGGTCACCCTATCTACTGCGACGTTTCAGTAGCACATTGCGCGATGCAGAGGCTTGTCGTCGCCTCTCTGCCATCAAGCGATGATTTGTGCGGAACGCTCGCCACGACTAGCAGGGCGATACAATCTCATTGTCTCGTCAGACGCAAACACAAAGCCACCTTGTTTGCATGCCAGTGGACGGCCAATGTTTGCGCCATCCGCTGGCATCTGCACCGGCCGGTCATCGTCGTCTTTTGTCATCACTGATTCTTGAGCCCCAGCCTCCCTTTCTTTGATACGTCAACTCAACTATATTGCTGTCTTAACAAGCCGTCGCGGAATCCCTTCAACAGACTGGCTGCTGCCTCTCACGTAGTCAACGTCGCTCACCCTCGCAATTGGGAGCCAATAGGAAAATTCGGCACCATTCACGAACAGCTAAGCGCAGACCTTTTCAGTGTCTTTATGTAACGGAGAGCAGATCGTGGTTGGTTCTCGCTCCGCCGTGAAATATCCGAACAAGTGTTGACCACAGCACCTTGTCAAAGCGATCCACGACGTCCCTGTGATTCATTGTCCGATCCCAAACCATTGTCGTTCATTCTCGGCCTTCGTCAGCATATACTCAAGGCGCTGGCCGCGGACTCAGTTCTCTATACGCCATGTTGTTCTATTTCCTCCTGCGGAATTTAGCTTCATTCACCGTTTCAATCATTTCGACCGTCAATCTCTTCTGAGGCCGAGCCAGCATTGGACAAGAACGAAAAGGCCCAACAAACCCCACGACGGCTGCTCAAACTGGCGTTAGGCTCAAGCCAAGGTTCACACCGCTCATATTCGTTCTCCTCCATTCTAGGGAATTTGAACCCTTTTCGTTCATTCTCCCTCTAAGAGAAACTACCTACTCTCAACGGGGGTCAGTAAAGATGCGTCCTGCCACGCTTGCAGTTCTGGCTGCGACAAGCGCCGTCTCAACTTCGCCCCGATATGTCATGTACTTTGATCAGTAGGTATTCTAGGGGAGAATCGCGAGACTGTACCAGAAGCTAATGCTCGCATTCTTGTAGATGGCACAAGACCACGCTTCCAGGCAAGGACATGACCGCTGGCGTCACTCATGTCATTACAGCTTTTGCCCCATCTACAATATTCAACGATTGCGACGCCGCCTACACACCCTTCATGCCCATGAACGAGATCCGCGCCTTGTTTGATCAGGGCACTAAAGTTTGCATGGCCATTGGCGGATGGGGAGACACCGCCGGCTTCAGCACCGGTTCTTCCACGGATGCAACTCGCAAGACGTTTGCAAAGAACGTCGCGAAATCGATGACAAGCTTGGGCTACGACTGTGTTGGTAAGTCTTCCGAAACCACCCCCGCCCCCCCCTTAGACATCATAATATGGCTAACGTAGAAAAAGACGTTGACTGGGAGTATCCGGGCGGCAACGGCGAGGATTACAAGAAGATTCCCAACGACCAAAAGAAGGGGGAGATCGAAGCATATCCCCTGCTCCTGGCCGAGATCAAGGCCGCCATCGGCGAGAAAGAGCTCTCCATCGCCGTACCCGGCAAGGTCGACGACATGATCGCCTTTAGCGCGGAGCAGGTGCCCAAAATTGACAAGACTGTCGACTTCATCAACGTAAGTGCCTAGTTGCGCGTGCTCGTGTTTTAAACAAAGGAGACACCTGACTGTCCGCTTTTCAGGTCATGACTTACGACTTGATGAACCGGCGCGACAGCGTCACTAACCATCACACCTCGGTCGAAGACTCCAAGGCCAGCATTGAGACATATATCCAGCGCGGCATGACATCTGGCAAAATGAACCTCGGCTTCGCCTTCTACGCCAAGTTCTTCGCGACGGCCGACGAATGCAACTCGCCCACCGGCTGTCCGACGGTGTCCATGGAGGGCTCCGACGGGAAGGACCTTGGCAAATCAGGGGCTACCACGTTTGAAATCGAGAACTTTAGCACAGCAGAATTCTCCAATGTGCTCGAGAACGGAAAGCCCGACACAGCCAACGGTGGCCAGTGGTACTGGGACCCCAGCACCAAGAAGTACTGGACCTGGGACACAGCCGAATTCATCACTCAGAAATTTCATGAAATCGTTCAGGCCAAAAGCCTCGGGGGTGCCATGACCTGGAGCCTGGCGCAGGACAGCCATGATTGGAGCCACATCAAGGCCATGCGGGCCGGTATCGAGGGTCTGGGATGCTGAGAGCTGGCTTATGACCGTCTGGCATGGGACTTCACGCCGTCGTCGAGAGGATCGTCGTTGTACTTTCGTGTAAATAATGAGGCAGAGAAAGGTTAGGGATGATGAATTCAATCAACATTGGCAAATGTAAAGCGTCCTGAAGGTGTGGACTTATGTTTACGAATTATGAAGAGGTTTGGGGCATATGGTAGGTTCACGAGGCCCCGGGAGGCAATAGGCGCACAGGTTGTGATAACGTAAGCGCTGGGCGCCACTAATAACAAATGTGCCTTCCTTATTAGCAGCTGGCATCCAACAGCGTCACGTTGGCTGCTCAGACTGACCTCACACGCCCATAATGGAGCCAATTGCAGAGGCAAATGGGTTTCCAGATGACTGCCTCCCACCTGAAGGGGAGTTTGATTCCCGAGCTGCCCTGTTCACCGCGATCAATGCCTGGGCAGCGTTACGAGGCTATGCCTTCACGATACAGCGGTCCACGAAGGAGAAATCCGGGAAACAAACAGTCACATACGGCTGTGATCGTGCAGGCCGGCCTCCTGCAGAAGACCGGCAATTGCAACGGCAACGGCGTACCAGTACACGACGTACTGGGTGCCAATTCTCTATCCTTGCAAAGGAAAGCTACGATAGGACCAAATGGTTTGTCACGCATCGTGGGGGTACTCCGTATGCTACCCACAACCATGAGCCAAGCTGGCGCGAGTCTACTCATCCAACCCATCGTATGTTACCTCACTTCAATGAAGCAGCAATCAGTAGTGTCAGGAACGCCGGTTTGGCGCCAGAGGAAATCAGCACTTTCATTCGCCAGAACTCGGACGGCGCTACAACTCAGCCAGATATATACGGCCGCATTGCGGAGAGAAAGCGAGGGCTCTGCGAAGGTCAGAGCACAATACAGGTTCTTGCCAACGAGCTAGACAGCGAAGGGTTCTGGTGTCGCATGCAGTTTGATCGAGATGGCCAGGTCGCAAGAGTCTTATTCGCTCATCCAGAGTCATTGGCTTACCTCGAGGTCCATTCTGGTCTGCTCTTCTTGGACTGTACACACGAGATGAACAAACATCAGATGCCGCTGCTCGATATCATTGGCGTTGATGCGTGCGGGCAGTCTTTCTGTATCGCCTTTGCATTCCTCAGCGGCAAGGACGAGGAGGATTATATCTGGGCCTTGGACCGAGTCCGGTCAATGTACGAGCTTTGCAGCGCAAGGCTTCCGTCTGTGGTTCTTACGAGTACAGAACGCTGCATTGCTTGCATGAATGCTGTGGCCCGTTGCTTCCCAGCAGCGCTCTGCACGGGGCCCCGTGGACCTGTTGGCTCCCAAGAGGCTCGGCGCGTTAATTATTGATGGCGGGGATGTGACCATGTGTCCGCCGTAACACTGGTCACCGCCCGGCAGAATTTTCCAACATGCTTCACACCCCACGATCTGTCTCATCTCACTGGGCCTCATCAGTGAACACAGTTCATTCTTCACGGAATATTCAGAATCATCATGCCTCGAGAAGCGGAGCCCTCCCTTGCCGAGAGGACCTTCGTGGCCAAAGCTCTCGAGGAGGGGCTGCGCCTCGACAATCGCAAGTTTGACCAGTTCAGGCCACTCGAGCTCACCTTTGGCGGTGAGTTTGGCGTCGTGGAAGTCCGGTGCGGCAAGACAAGGTACGGACGATGGTGTGCTGCCAGTGTCTACACGGCCATCTCGCTAACTCACTGTGCATAGGGTTGTGGCCAAGGTCTCGGCAGAAGTGACGGTCCCCTTTGCCGACCGGCCCTTTGATGGCATCTTCAGCATCGCCTCCGAGCTTAGTCCCATGGTCGCCCCCTCCTTTGAGGTCAGCCGTCCCACCGAGACCGAGGTGCTCCTCTCGCGGCTGCTCGAGAAGACGGTCCGTCGCTCCGGCGCCCTCGATACCGAGTCTCTGTGCCTCATTGCCGGCAAAAAATGCTGGTCTGTCCGCGCCGACCTCCACGTCCTCTCTCACGACGGCAACCTCCTCGACACGGCCTGTCTCGCCGCCATAGCCGCCCTGCGCCACTTCCGCAAACCCGAGACCAGCATGGAAGGTGAAGCTCTCACCGTTTACACCCCCGCCGAGCGCGAGCCCGTCGCCCTGAGCTGGTTGCATTCACCCTTCTGCGTCACGTTTAGCTTTTTCGGCGACGATGGCGACATCGTACTCCTCGACACCACCTGGCTAGAGGAGCAGCTGCGTGTCAGCAGCTGCACCTTTAGTCTCAACAAGCACGGCGAGATATGCCAGGTGTCCAAGCTTGGCGGTAGCGACATAGACGCGCCCATCTTCGTGCAGTGCGCACAGACAGCGCTGAGCAAGTCAAAGGAATTTACGGACCTCTTGGATAGAAAACTGGCAGAGGACGCCAAGCGGAGAGACAAGGGCGGGTTGATGGCGGAGCTTACGGCCGAAAATGAAAGGTAGACTAAAGATGGGTTTCTTTGTTTGAGGCGCATATGGTAGAACCAAAATGAGGCATGATGATACCCCCCTAATAAATGCTCCAGCCCCGTGAGTGCTCCAATGTCGGCCATGTAAAGACGATGGCTCAAAATCTATCCATCCAAGACGCCGTGCCAAACCCACACGCACATGCAGACCAGAGTCGTTGCTCGTAAATCGCATCAAGGAGAGCCCAGCCAGCCCGCCGCCGCGTCCCAGAGCGCTACCTCATGACGGGTGGCCGGGACTCTTTATTCCACTGCACTCTCGTGCGCAACCAGTCGACGGCCTCCCTAACGCCATCGCCAGTCAGGGCACTCATCGCTAGCACCCTCGAGTCACGGATGGCGCCCGCCTTCTCGCCCTCCATGACCTTCTTGACCAGCCCCTCCTTGATGCGGATCGTCTCGACGCAATCCTCCCTGTCCTGCTTGTTGGCCAGGATGAGTAGCGGCACGCCCTCCGTCTCCGAGTGCTGCAGCACGTCCTCGAGGACCAGGCGGCACTCCTCCAGCCGGCCGCTGCTCTCGTGCTCGAGGGTGCCATCGCCGATGTCGGTGCTGTCGATGATGAAGACTATGGCGTGGCAGCTGGCGTAGTAGCTCTGCCAAAGGTTGCGCAGCGACATCTGGCCGCCGACATCCCACAGTTTGAGGTACATGTCGGGGAGGGTTATGGTCGAGACGTTCTGGCCGACCGTGGGCACCGTCTTGAGCTTGGGCTCGGGGGCATTGGGCAGGAAGAGCGACTTGACCTGCTCGTGGAACGTGGTCTTGCCGGCATTGTCGAGCCCTAGGAGGATGACCGAGTATTCTGCATTGCTGTAGCGTTAGAGCGATGTTTTTGGTCGCGAGGATGGGAGCCGGGCTCACCTTCTTTGCTCGTCGCATAGAGGTACAGGCCCTTGGCGAGGTGGTACATTATCGTGGTTTTTGCTGCCTCCTCCGAGTTGCCAAGGCGAGCGTCGCACACATCTGGTGGGTGGAAACGAGCGCCTCGATGTTGGGGCCGGGGAGTAGGCCTTTTGTGGTTGAATATGACAGCTTGCTCGCGACTGTCTGTTGGTCGGATCACCGCTGGTGGAGTGGCTGGCGCCGACGGTTGATGTTTGAGCCAGCAGGACCCACCCAGACGGCACGGCCCCGCCATGCCGACCTGAGGCTCTGTTGCTAGCTGCAAGGTACAGCAGGACGAAGTAACTCCGTCGCGCATCGCAAAATGAGAAGAGGGACCTTTTGCTTTGAGGAAGGCCCTTCGGTAGAAGAGAGCTCTGCTTGATGACACATTCTTGCAACGGCGTAAAACAGAACGAATGTACCAGCTTCAGCGGCATTTCGCCAGCAACGCCACGCAACTGTACAGGGTAGGTCGAGGTGCTGCCAACTAACAAGACCAGTGTCGTCGAAGACATGAATAACGTAATACCGATAACACATAACCATCACAGGTCTCATTCTGAAGCATGTGCCAAAATTTCATCAACTCTGAGGGCAGCGGCTCTTTTTGAGCTCTGCCATGACTTGGTTGTAATTCAAGAAAAGCTTCTAGGTCAACATGTACGTATGTTTCGTGATTGTGGTCATGTCTGGGGTCTATATAACAAAGAAGAGGCACTTGGTTGGCGTCATGGCAGCGGGGCCTCATGCTCAGGCTGATTGCAGGCCTCTGCGGACATTCATTGGCAGACGTAGGAAACAAATTGGCCGCAAGGGCTAACGCACGCCAGAACGTCTTTAGAAAACGGGAGAACAATCACAGTACTCCGTACATACTGGTGGTGGAAACTTCCGAGAATGCGGCGGCGAGCTCCGAGTTGGGTGGTGCTACCGATTCCTTTTGCCGTTATGTGGCCGGGCTTTGGCCACATGTCCAAAGCTTACGAGGAGGTTTCGATCCGCTCCAGCACACCAGAAGCTCCGAGGTATTCAGCTTTGCTAACGTTGCGAGAACGTTTATGGCGGAAGCGGAGGTGGCGTCTCCTCCGGCATGTCCACATCCGGAGGTCTCTATGACGCCCACGACAGCTGCTAGCCAGTGAGACGTTTTGGATGCGCACATGCTAGCGGAAATTAGCGCGCTGGCGTACAAGAAACAGCAAAAGCACAATGCTCAAGATGCTCTCGGGAAGTGTCTTTTGCGGACATTTACATACGCGCAGTACTTGGATCCAGGGATTCGCAAGCGGGCGTTGCGCGACTGTGGGTGCCCCGCCTCCCACTCTGAGTCGCCGTAGAGCGTCAATGTGCAACGGTAAATGTCAACGTGCAATCATAGACTTTTTCTATATGGCGCGCGGTGCATGCCCAAGAGGGAGCAGGCATCGGATGAGAGCTGGGAACGGGTTGAAAAGAACTAGATAAACGCCGGGGCTGCTCTGTACCAAAACAGTGGGCAACCTCAGACCAACCACTTACACAACTTCACACCAAGTCCTAGCCGCCACGATGCTTTCACGAATCGTCTCTCTGTCGGCTGTCTTGAGCCTCGCCGCTGGAGCGTCCATTCCAACAGACAATGGATTCCCGATGCCCGACGCCGGGGGCAAGATGAATATAGCGGTGCTGGCGGGTGGCAAGCTGCCCAATGGACCGCCGCCGAAGACCCTCGGCGCCAACAGCATCACGGCTTTCCAGCTCATTGCAGCCAACGAGATCTTCGAGACTGCGTACTTCACGTCGCTGCTGACGAACATCACAAACGGGGTGGATGGGTACGCGGCTTCAAACAAGGCCGATTTGGTCAAAATCTTCCAAACGGTTGTCGCTGTAAGTGACTCTTCGTCCATCTCACCAGGGGGCGCAATGTGTGGTGCATGTTGTTAATGGCGTCGTCTTTAGCAAGAGGAGCAGCACGCCCTCGGAGCCTTGGCCAATCTCCAGGCTGTCGGCGCCCCTGCACCTGGGCCTTGCCAGTACAAGTTCCCCGTGACCAACCTGCACGACGCCGTGAACCTGGCCGAGACCTTCACGGCAGTCGTGCTCGGTGCGCTGCAGGGCGCAAACGTTTTGTTCGCCGAGGACGGGGAGACGGCCCCCATTCAGATCATTTCCTCCGTCATCGGCCAGGAAGGCGAGCAGAACGGCTACTACCGCGTCCTCTTACAAAAGGTGCCTTCCGAGTCGCCCTTTCTGACCTATGTGCCCGCCGCGTTCGCTTGGTCGGCGCTGCAGATGTTCATCGTGCCCAACACGTGCGATTTGAGCGTCCCCAAGCTGCCCATCCTCCCGCCCATCATGACAAACGGAATGGCCGTCGCCGCCCTTGAGCCCAAGGACCAGACGCTCTCCTTCTCCGCCGATCTGTCCAGCTCAGCTGCCGCCCAGCAGTACATCGGCAAGGATGGCAGTGCTTTCAATCTCGTTTACACGACGGGCCAGCAGTTGCCCATCGTGGTAAACGTTTCCAATGTCAGCTTCAACGGAAAAATAATCAGCTTCCAAGCGCCGTTCCCGTACTCGGCCAACGTCATGCAAGGGTTCAGCCATGCGGCGCTGACGCCGGCCGGCACTTTCGCCACCGCCGACGCTGTGGCCAGTGCCGCGCTTGCGGGACCGGCCATCATCCAAGTGAACAATGCGATTACGATGGGCTGAGACGTCGGTATTTTTTACATTTCAAATTGAAAGGCCGGTGGATGCGATGCAAAGGACGGTATTGGTGACACAAGTTTAATGCAGATATGCCTAATCGACTTGAGCACATTGTTGAGTAGATCGTGCATTCGTGCCGTGAATCCAGCATCGACATTGTGCCCTGCTTTTAATCGTTCCAGTAAGACAGAACTAAGAACGTATCGGCAGGTGTAGCGAACGTACCTCACCAAAGGTAGGAGACCTTGCAAAGGGTGGTTGAAGGATTAAACACTAGGAAGGGGAAGCGTGCTCGAGTCCCATGTGCGTAAGGTAGGTAAGGTAAGGTGCGTGCCATATGCGAGAACATAAGGTGCAAGGTACCAAGTCTTCACGTCTTAGCACTGCAATATACATGTACCAGAGACCCCAGCCGCCCGAGTGCCTGGAAGGCAGCCAGTCCCGGTTTGCGGCGCCGGTCTTGTGCCTGATCAGGAAGCTCTGCTCGCTGAAGTGCGGGTGCCGCTGCCGTGCTCGCAGGTCCCACCAACGTCAACCTCGCTGCCACTGGGATAGTTGCAAGCTGTCGACTTCCAACACGCATCCAGCCTCCCCTCTCAGTCAGCGCATCCTCACCCACGACATCGGCGCAGCGCTGCGCATCCAGCCCGTTCCCGAGCAACCGCTTCTCTGCCGGTCTCGATCCGCCAGCCGACCCATGCTCCCCGCACTCGTTCCGCCGTGAGGCTCCAACCTCGACAGTAGCCTCCGACCAACGTACCCCAGCCGATATCTCCCCCCCGCGTGGCCATCACGATGCTGTCCCCCGTCGAAGTCGCCGACATGGGCATCAAGCTCTTCCGTGCGTCTGCCGCCGATCATAATACACTATGTGCTCTAGGACTGACCGTCATTCGCAGGGCGAGAGGCCGAAGAGACGGACCCTGAAGGTGCGTCGCTGCAGCTCACGATGCTGCGACAGCCCACTCCCGGGGGCGCGGACGTGGCTACGAGACACATGCTAACAAGGTCAACTCCAGAAGGCGACTCGGCGCAAAAGGAGCTCTTTGCGGCATGGGCGCTTTTCATTTCCATCATGCTGCTCATCATCGCCTTCTTTACCAGCTACATGCTGCAGATGAAAAAGGTCACGGCTGTCCACGAAACCGTCATTTCAATCTTTGCAGGTCAGACAAACCACCCGACCAAACGCCAAGGCTTCCGCCCGCTGACCCGAATAAACACTTTAGGAATGACCGTCGGCCTCATCCTTCTCGTCACCTCGGGTGACTCGATCCGTAACCTCATCAGCTTCGACTACCAAATATTCTTCAACCTCCTCCTCCCGCCGATCATTCTGTCTTCGGGCTACGAGCTGCACCAAGCCAACTTCTTCCGCAATATTGGCACCATCCTGACCTTTGCCTTCGCCGGAACCTTTCTCTCCGCCGTCGTCATCGGCTTGATCCTATGGCTCTTCACCATGCTCCCCGGGTCTTTAGACTTGACCTTTATCGACGCCATATCCGTCGGCGCGACCCTTTCCGCTACCGACCCGGTCACTATCCTGGCCATTTTCAACACGTACAAGGTCGACCCGAAGCTGTACACCATTATTTTCGGCGAGTCTATTCTCAATGATGCCATTGCCATTGTCATATTCGAGACGGCGCAAAAATACAACAAGGGCGACCACTCCAGCTACGGAATCCTCAGCTTTTTCGAGGGTACCGGTATTTTCCTGCTCATATTCTTTGGCAGCTTGCTCATTGGTGTTATTGTCGGCGTGGGGACTGCCCTGCTCCTCAAGTTCACCTACCTGAGGAGGCTGCCCAAGATCGAAAGCTGTCTGATTGTACTCATCTCCTATGCGACGTATTTCTTTTCGCATGGCGTGCACATGTCTGGTGAGTGCTTCTGGTGCACAGGAGTTTCTGGTGACTGAACTGACGCTCCAAAGGTATCGTGTCACTGTTGTTCTGCGGCATCACGCTCAAGCACTATGCTTACTTCAACATGTCGAGACGCACGCAACTCACCACCAAGTACATCTTTCAGGTCATATCGCAGTTGTCGGAAAACTTCATCTTCATCTACCTCGGCCTAGCCCTGTTCACGGACAACGCGCTTCAATTCCAACCACCTCTGATCATTGTGACCATTCTCGCCGTGGTCGCCGCCAGATGGGTCGCCGTCTTCCCCCTGTCCAGGGCCATCAACTGGTTCATTCGGTACCGAGCCAGACGGAGGGGCGTCGAAGTACAGGACGAGCTGCCGTACAACTACCAGGCCATGCTCTTCTGGGCGGGTCTCCGCGGAGCCGTTGGCGTGGCGTTGGCAGCACTTCTCACTGGCGAGAATTCGTACGCTCTTCGAGCGACGGTCTTAGTCGTGGTCGTGCTGACAGTCATCATCTTTGGCGGCACGACCGCCCGCATGTTGGAGATTTTGGGCATCCGCACCGGCGTCGTAGAGGAGATTGACAGCGATGACGAATTCGACATCGAGTCCTTCGGTGGCGGCCTCCAAGCGAAGCGGTCGGGTTCCGCAATTGGATATCAACCACGCCGGAACGGAACTGTCGCCCTCAGTAACCTCGAAGGCCCCGCGAATCGCTCTGCGACGTACGTATCGGGTCACTCGTCGCCGCACACGGGCGCCCGAACCCAGAGCCTGAGCCGCAAGAACTCCAACCGCGGCGACGACCTTGAGCGCACGGACCTCCTCGGCCGCGCCGGCGGCGACGACTCGGACATTGGCAGCGACATCGACACGTCCGACCTGCCACCGCCCGCTCGCCGGTCCCCCAACCCGGGTGCAAGCTCAAACACACCGTCGCAGTCTGAGAGCCCCTACACGAGTCCTTCGGGAGACGCCCCCGCCGCGGCGCCCATCACCGCCTCGGGCGCCATCAGGCAGCTCTGGAGCGCCGAGGACCCCGCCGGCCTCTTCCGCCAGCTCGACGAGGACTTCATTAAACCCAAATTGCTGCTCCACGGCGACGGGGGCCGGGGCGGCGGCGGCAACGGGAGCTGAAGGACGGGTGTGAAGGTTCAAACTACGTAGACTATATTGTATGGACATGGCGAAGACAGTCTCAGCGGGCACTGCGTGTCTCGTGTACGTCAGCGCATGAAGGGCGTTCATCTCATTACTGTGTTTTGTTTGTCACCAATAGAGAACTTTGGCATTTGCTAATCCGAGCACGACGCTTACTGAACACCAGCTACGAGACCATGACGCACGTGAAGCACCATCGAGAGAACGAGTCAAGTGTACTTTGTAGAGGAGGTAGTATGTTCAGTTGCCACTTTTTGGGCAAGGCGTCGAGCGAGGCTACAACGCTCGACTATTAACTATGTGTAGAAGTTCATGTATTTCATTTCCCGCTTTCCGCATGCCCGCTTTGCCGAGCGCGCAATCCCATGAGTCCGTACCGTAGAATCAAACCACGCCATGACGGCTGACCGTCCATTCCCGTGCCATGTCCACCAAAAGAAGAGCAATGCAGATTCCACTGTGCAGCAGCTGCCGATAGTATCCCCTGGAACCCGCCGAATGTACAAAACCCAGGACAGAAGAGTGGACTGAGTACGCGCGTCTTACTTGCCGACGCCAGAGGGCGTCGCGCTGCCGCTCGAGGCGCGCTGGTGAGATTGCGCGGGGCTGGTAGAGGCAGCAGTAGGGGTGGCGGCGTGAGGAACAGGCGTGCCCTGGCTCGGGGTGTTGAGTTGCTGGTGCTGGTGCTGCGGCAGAGGCTGCTTCACCTGTTGTGCCTGGGGCTGTTGGTGGTGCTGCAGCGGTGTGCCCTTTTGCTGCTGCTGTTGCTGCTGGAGGAGCTGCTGTTGCTGCTGCGCCTGCGCCTGCTGCTGCTGACGAAGCAACGCTGCATACTGGTGCGGGCTCGTAGTCGCAGCGATGCTGTTGGCGATGCCGGTCTGGCCCGTTGCGCCCGCAGCAGCGTTCATAGCATTCTGCCGCTGTGCCATCATGGCCCGTGTGAGATGCTCCGTTGCGAGCTGCCGCGCCTGCTCAGGTGTCAGGTTGGCATGCTTCGCTCGAAAGGTCGCCTCGAGCTGGTTGAGCTGGGCAGTGATGCCAGGGGGCAGTTGAGCGTGTACGCGCGGCCCAGGCGAGGCAGCGCCTGCAGCAGACGGCATGTGCAAGCCGTTTGCCTGCGGCGAGCCGTGGCCGTTGCCATTGGCTGCTGCGGTACTGTAGGACGCCATTATTGCTTGCGCGCTGTTCATGAAAGTTTGCTGGCTGATGCCGTTGACGCCGTTACGCAGAGGGGGCGAGTTGTGTTGACCCGTCGCACCAGGTGTGCCAACATTGCTCTGCTGTTGCGGGTGATGTTGCTGGCCCTGCTGCGCTTGCTGGATCTGGACGGCAGCTCGCTGCTGCTCCGAGATGCGCTGGGCGCGCAGCATCAGATTTGCATCTGGCTGCTGGTTAGGCATTGGCATCCTCTGCTGCGGCTGCATGCCTTGCATCTGCGCGGTCGGCGCTCCGTTCATCTGTGCAGGCGCCGATAGGCTGCCATTGCCCGTCATCTGAGCCTGAACCCCAGCGACACCCACGCCGTTGGCCGGGGCCTGCATCGGCATGCGTTGCCGGCCTTGGCTGGCCGCGGCAGCAGCGGCCGCAGCGGCGAGCTGGGTTGGCATGGTGCGGACGATGTTGGCGGGAAGGTTGCTAGCAATAGGGTGCGAGGACACACCGACGCCGGCTGCTCCAGGAACTGGGCCGGCTTGGCCTTGAGCTCTGGCCTGCATAGCAGCTCGCCGTTGAGCCTCTTGCCGCTGCGCATATTGGGCCATCTTTTCGGCCAAAGCCTGGTCACGTTCCCAGCGCATAAGACTGTAGTCTCTCGGCGTCTTGGCCGGCCTCTGGGAAACAGCGTCGTGGTTCTTCTTGTTGGCGGCATTCTGCGATGCAGAGTGCTGCTGCTTCTGCAAGGCAGTCTCTCGCTTCTTGGCGAGCTTCCTCATGGCATCGAACAGTGTCAGGTGTTTTTGATTGCGACGTCTCTCCACTCTGAGGGGAACAGAAGGCCTGCGCCGCACCGGGGTCATGGTGCCCCCAGATGCAGTAGCTTGTTGCGCTGCAAGTTGGTTCTGCTGAACAATGACTCTTTGAGCAGCCTCAATCCTACTGTTGTAAGCCTTGAAGTACTGCGTCTTTTGCATATCTGCTGGAAGCCCTTCGAGGTTGATCCACCGCTCGAAGCACTCCCAAGGCGTCCGCCGCTCAGCACCGGCCATGAAGGACGACTTGGTGGAGAGCAAGTTCGATATCAGGGACCAGTTGTACGAGTATTCCCGCACAAGACCCCGAAGCTCGTCATCCTCGGGCATGGTCCACTGAGACGGACTCCGGGACTCGTAGAAGCCTTGAGTTGGCATCGGATGCTCTGACGGTGGGCGGAACTGGTGACCGGCGTGGAGGCGATCGCGAATATGCTTCGACTCTGGGTTGAATAGGGACACCTCGTCAGTGTTTGGGGGGAGCGTGACATTGTGCACGAGCTGGTCGGCGACAAAGTCGCCCTCCTTTTCGTCATCGGAGTCCTCGTTCTCATAGTCGAATCGGCTGCGCTTCCGTGGTGGCCCTGGGAGCGCCAGCTTCATCTCTCCCTCGACGTACTTGCTCAGTGGCAGCGCTGGGCGGCGCCAGTGCGCATCTGGATCATATTCGGGGCCGGTGATGTCGAATTTCGGAACCTTCAGAGGCGACCCGTACATGGGCAGCTCCATCAGCAGCTTATCGGAAGCAGCTGTCCTTCGGAGTCCGAAGACCACGTCTTCTTCCTGCAGCGTGAAGATTGCAGACGGAGCGACTGTCTCGACGAAGTCTTCGACGAGGTCGTCCACGTTCTGCGGAGAATCTACGTCTCCTGACGACACGAGATCTGGCGTGGGCTGACTCTCCGTGCATTCCTCATCTGCGTCGACCATGGACACATCGCCTTCTGCAGGTTGGGGTTTTGGGGGAATGACCGCGGCAACCTGAAGGTACGTGCGCTCCTCGGGGGTAGCATCGTGCCATTCGGCGCATGCGTATGCTAGATTTCGTGCAACCGCCATTTTCCATTTTCGCTCTTCGCGAAAGTCGGTGCGCATCCATTTCATCTCTTGCAGCAGCACGTCCCACTGCGACGGTGGCCGGGTGGGCTCTGGACAGCGTTTTGGCTGCCTCAGCGACCACTTATCGTGCTGCTGCAGGTGATACACTCTTCTCAAAACTCTGCAGGCCTGGTGGTCCTGTATTACGAGGTGAGCGTCCGGGGTGGAGATGGTCTTGTTTGCTTGGAATAGAATTCGCTCGAGGGGTTGCATCCAATTCGAAGATCCAGTGAAGTTCTGCACAAATAGGGGAGTGTAGTAATCGTCAGAAGGCTGAATTGTCTCCTTTTGGCCAGGTACCAGCGCCTTATCTTCGACTCGCTTGGGCTGCTTTCCAAAAAAAACTGTTGAGGGATGGCCCTTGATCCTATCCTTTCTTGTTGGGCCACTGTGCTTGGCTCTCGAGGCTGGTGATTGTGGAGTTGAAGTGACGGGCGTAAGTTGATCGTGGGCTCCTTTGAACGTGCATTCTTGATCCGTGGTGTGCGCTGATCGCGCCGTGCTCCCTACAATCTCGCTGACCGACTTCAGACGCATAGCACCAGATGATACTCGGGTCACAGCTCGCTCTGCTGCTTGTGGTTGCTCCTTGAGAGGTAACGCGGTGGAAGCACTCTGCGTTGGAAGCTCGGGTTCTTGAGAAGACACAGCCTTTTGGTCTTGAGCCTGGGGCTTGACGTCGGCGGTATCCAGATCCATCTCGTCTGGTGTTCCACCTTGGCTATCGGGAACTTCTGCTAAAGGCAGCGGGGCAGCTGAGGTAGAGACTGGTTTCGATGCCATACTGGTGACGATAGGCTGAGACTGGCCAGTACTGGCAGATGCGTCAGGGACGGTACGGGGAGTACCGGTCGAATTTCCAATATCCGCCGCAACTGCTGCCGCAGCAGATTGAATCGACTCCTGCAGCAGCTGATCTTCCGCACTCAGACCCTGGTCCTGAACATCCGTAGCGCCCCCTTGGCTTTTGACGTCGTTGCTCGCAAGCGGCTCTCTCTGCTCAGCCGCCGGACCGTAGCGCGGACCTTCGTTATCCGGGCTCGTATCTGTAGAAGCATCGTGAACAGCCGGCGTCGTAGCACTTGCGGCGGTCGAGCCTGGGGTGGACATGGCTTCGGGAACCTTGGACGTGTCCGTAGGCAGCTTGATGGACAGCGAACTAACGCCCTCTGTACCAGCCCCGGTATTGCCATCTGTGCCACCTCCTGGAGCGGTGCCGGAGAGAGAGCCTGCAGCCGCATCGGTCGTCGCATTCATCGATGGAGAACCCTTTGTTCCAGGTGGAAACTTGACCTGCGTTGGCCGCTGGCCAGCAACCTGGTCCATTGAGATGCCATTCAGAGCGGCACTACGCTTCTGCGTCGTACCTCCCGAGCTGCCTGTCGTCGGAGAATCGAGGCTAGAAACAAGCGTCGAGTTGGCGTTGACAGGTCGTCCAGGCGACGGCAGGTTTTGAGACGAAGGCGGCGGCGCCTTAAGGTTCGGCGTGGCTCTCGCTGAGTTGTCGGGCGTCGTGGTCGTCCGGACTACAGCAGAAGGCACTCCATCCTTCATCAGCGAGGCATCAGGAGGCGTCGTTGCTTCGTTCTGCGTCTTCAAAACCACCTTTTGGGCAATGCCAGCCAACGGCGCCAGCGATGCATGGCTAGCGGCTGCATCGACAGAGTTGGTGATCGATCGCTTCAGTTTCTCCAGGGATGGTGTCGGCCTCGCGGGGATATTTAGCTCGTTTAGCGTCTTGCCCCTACGGAAGGTCAACAACTATTAGTGATGGAATGCATCGCATCGAGTGACGATGGGTACGCAACGCGCCGCGAATAACTAGATGAAGTACGGGGACCGGAAAGTGCGAAGCGGACAAAAGAAAATGACGGGAATCAAGCCTCGAGACGTACTGTAAGATGTCGCTCGCTTGCAGGAACTGCCATTCGGCGGGCGTGGCCGCTGGCGCGTCAGGGTTCGCAAAGCCATCGTCAGGCAAAGTGTCGACCTGGGTCGCGACCGCGAACAGCTCGCGCAGCTTGCGCTTCCGCGACGTTACGATTGCACTGCGCATCGTCAGCATCACAAAAATACCACCGTTGGAATCGGAAAAAATCGCTCTTTCAGCCGGGTCGCGACGCACCTGCAGTCATTGCGCTTGGATTGAAGCAGCCTCGACAGGTCGGCGTGCCCGACCTCAGTCATAGCATCGGCGGTCGCGACATCCGTTTGCGGGCCAAACGGATGCACCAGACTGCAGAGCGAGGCCGCTGGAGATGAAGGACGGGGTGCGCGGCGATGGAAAGCGTGGTGGTTGATGCCGCGTCGACGGATTTATTTTTTCGCTCGGTCTGGTCGCTCTGCTGGTGAGGGCGTCGCCAGGTGCTTGGGGTGGAGGGTGAGATGGTGTTCAAATTTTGCCAGGCTGTGGTTCCCTGGTCTGGGGGGGGGACTTGGGCGATCATAGGGGGGCTGCTAGCGGTGGTTGAGATTTTCCCACAGGGAGGGGGCCGACTCGGGGCGACGACAGAGCGGCGGCGGGGGCGTGCGTAGGCTCCCTGCGCTATTGAGCCCGCTGAGGAGGGCCTGCTGTTGGTGGATGGCCGGGCCCGCACTGTACGGGGAATCCGGAGGCGTTAACAGGATACGTTGGCATTCGGCGGGTGGAAGGATATGGTAGCGCGTACGGCGAGCGGCGGGGGCGCAGAGAAGCCACCAACCATCAGTCGTGCACAGTGGATGTTGTGACGGCACGGCTTGCACGCAAGCGGATAGGACACGGCTCAGCAATGTGCAATCTGAGATGTGAAATGAGCCGCTTTGTTTGGTCTCAATGCCAGATGGTTGGCGAGAATGTTTCATCAACACAATACCACCATCCGGGCACTTTTTCGTCTGCATCTTGCACTGTTGCATCTAAAAGTACTCCGCATGGGCATCTGCAGCGCAAGGCAGCAAACAAGAAACAGGCAGCCCAGTCTCTACCTAGGTAGTCTTGTCGCAAGGTACAAGGTACACGGCCGGCGGAACAGCAGATGGACCGACGCATTCACCAGCCGCAATCACCCGCCACACAATGCCGCCCGGGGGCTGACGTATGTACCTGCCTCCGTATCTTATCGCTTTCAATGTGGGCCGTCTCTTTTCCTTGATGGCCAGCCGGCCTGACTCTCCAACAACAAACGGTAAACCAACATCTCCGTTTCCGTGCCGCGCGCCATGGGCGAGCCAGAGAAAGGGCGCATCGCCATCAAATTCGGCACTCCATCCTCTTCGAACAGACCCATCCCTCGGCCCAACCCGCCGTCCAGCCTGGGTAAGCGGCCGCGCCCTCACGCTTTAGGACCAGGCAGCGACTCGGAGCCGGATGACGAGCACCACCACGGAGGCCGTCATGAGGTCATCACAGGATTCGGCGCAGATGGCGCAGAGACGGAGCGTGAGAGGCAAGCAAAAGGGGCGGCAAAGAAGGTGCTCGTTATTGAGAGGCAGCCCAACCGCGATTGGAAGGCCGAGGTGAAGGCGCAGAGACCGAGCAAGAACCTGCTGCCCGAGGAAGCGAGGGCGCAACGAGGCGGCACGACCGTCGAGACGGAGCCTACAGACCATGAGAAGGAGATAAAATGGGGCCTGACGATCAAAGAGAAGACGGCGAAAGATGACGACCAGCTGGCTGGTGATGCGCCAGACGAGGAACCAGAGCAACCCGACGGCCACGCCCAACCAGACTCCTCCGCGCCCGAACGCACAGCTGACGAAGAAGCAATGGACGCCCTCCTCGGGCGCACGTCCAAAAAGCAAAAGACCATTCTCCAACCGGCCGTCTCCGAAGACGACGCCTACCGCCGCGATGCCGAGAGCGCAGGCGCCGCGTCCACGCTCGACGACTACGAGGCCATGCCTGTCGAGGAGTTTGGCGCCGCGCTCCTCCGTGGCATGGGTTGGAACGGCGAAGAGCGCGGGCCCAAGCCCAAGCAGGTGCGCCGCCGCGCGAATCGTCTCGGCCTCGGCGCCAAAGAGCTCAAGGAGGCCGAGGACCTGGGCGGCTGGAACCAGAACGGCGCCAAGAAGAAGCGCGTGCGGCTGGACGAGTACAGGCGGGAGGAGAGTAAGCGGAAAGAGGGCAGGAGGCATGAGAATAGCTACAAGCAGGAGCGGGAGCGGGAGAGAGATAGGGACAGGGACAGGGATAGGCATCGCGACCACGATCGGCACAGGGACCGGCACCGAGAGTACGACAGGGACCGAAGGCGTTGAGGCGGCCACTGTACAGACTAGATGACATACAATGCATCGCGACGATACCCACGAGTCGGTTCTCTGGGGTCAACGACTGTAATGACGATTCACAAACTAACACTATATTATATATGTCAATGACACTTATTTGACAACTTTCTGGGTATATCTGACGCCAAAAGCACAAAGAAAACAAGACATCTCAGGTCGCGACCGCGACAGCCGGCTGTCCTCCCAACGCCTCGCCGTTTTGTGCATGCCCCTGTTTCTCCCCAGGGACCTCCTCGCCGGTTCGTACACCCCCCTTCATCTCGTCCGCGGCCGCCGTCTTCCCGCCCGCTTGCCCACGCCGGGCTCCGTTGTTGTTGTGCCCGTGGTGCACCCACTGCCACTTGACCTCGCCGCCGTGCGCGGCCAAGACCTCGTCGAGCGGGCGCCCGGCGCGCAGCTGCTCGAGGCACTCGCGCGCGACGTGCATCTCGGCAAACATGGGGTTCGTGTCGAGCAGCACGCTGTCGACGCGGCCGGCGAAGCCGCGGCGGCGCATCTCGTCCTCGACCGCCGCGCGCAGCTCCCCGAGGACCTTCCACCCTTCCAGGACGCTCTCGGTGAGCTGCGCGCGCTCCTCGTCGCTCAGCGCGCTGCTCTCACGCTGGCCCTGCATGATGCGCGCCCGGCGGATGTACTTTTGCGGGCGGTTTCGCCGCTCGGCCTGCTTGATGAGGCCCTGCAGGGTGTACGCCACGGGGCCGACAAAGGCCGACGTCGTCTTGAGGGCGAAGCCCATCATGCCCATGCCCGTGCCCTTGATGAAGCCTCGGGTGCCTTCACGCCGCGCGCTGCGGATGGGGAGGCGCACCACCCCCGTCACGCCGTCGTACAGGCCGTACACAAACTCCTTGCGCGAGGCGACGAGGCCGGAATGAATGCCCGTGATGCGCGTGGGCCGGCGCACCGTGTCGTCGCCGTAGAGCCGCGGCGCGTTGTGGAAGCCCTGCCCGAGGGCGAGGAGCAGGTTTGCAGGCGCCTTGGTGAGGGCAACGGCAGTCAACCTGACGCTCTTGGCCACGTCGATGAGGTATGCTTCGGGACCGGGAGCGGCAACCGAGCCTCTCCTGACTTCGTTTGCTTTGCCTTGCAAGGAGCTTCCGTTGGAGGTGCTTCCGTCCTGGGGGTCGCTGTCCGATTGCTGGCCAGTTTGCTGCTGCTTGTTGCGCTTCTTCAGCATCCTGTTCCTGATTCTTTTCTTCGCCGTCCTGCCCAAGCGATACGGCGCGGCCCCTATCCCCGTGAATATGCCCTTCATGGTCTGGGTCAGAGAACCCGCGACGCCCGTCACCGGCTCCCCTGGCCCCTCGAAGTCGTTCCACTCCACGTGCCGCAAGAGCCGCATCTTCTTCCAGCTTATCTGCCCGCTCTCGACTAGCATGTTGGCAGCCAGTGGGCTCAGCCTAAGATGATGGCAATTCTTCGGCCTCCACACCGCAACCTGGCCCTCGAGGATGGAGCAGCGCATGGTCTTCGGTCCGTAGGCCTCGAAATGCCATTGGAGGGAGTTCACGGCATTGGCCGCCCCGTCGCCCTCGCGCGCAATCGACTCTGCGATTTCGCCCGCGGCCTCTTTGGCTTCGTCGGTCAGGAGGTATCTGATGCCCTCGGCCAGCTTATCAGCGTCCAATCGCTTGTACGGCACGGGGTCCGGGCCCGCGCCCGAGCTGCCAACCATGCTGCCCCAGAAATGTTGGTCGCCGAAGAAGGGCACGATCATCGTCGGCAGCCCGCACTTGAGTGCAATGGCGGTGGTCCCGGCGCCTCCGTGGATGACACAGCCCTTGACCCTGGGGAACAGCCAGTCGTGGGGGACGTTGCCGAGCATGAAGATGTTGTCGGGTACGTCGTCGCGCCCGAAGCCGCCCCAGCCCCGGGATACCAAGGCCCGCACGCCAGCCTTCTCGACGGCCTCGAATATCAGGTTGGTGAATCTATCCGCGTCGTCGACGACAATGGACCCAAACCCTATGTAGATGGGAGGCTCGCCCGCATCCAAGAAGTTTAAGAGTTCTTGCGGAGGGTGAAACGCCGTGGCCAGGTCGAGAAACACGAAGCCGGAGACGTCAATCTCGTCGCCCCAATCTTCGGGCTTGGGCACTAGGCCCGGTGACCACAGGTATGTATAAGGAACGTGCATGCGGTATGTCGCACCCGGCGCCCACAACGTCGAAACGGGATCCAAATTGAGCGTGTTGACGCGAAAGTTGTTGACTAGATCGCCGAGCCCTTGCCAGGTCATCATCTCCACCAGCGGGTACGATATGAAGTTTGTGTACCCGGGGTCGAGGTTGGACTTCTTGATGCTCGCCAGGGGATGCGGAAAAGCGTGCGTTGGCGTGTAGGGAAACGTGAAGACGAGATGCAGCGGGATGCCCAGTGCCTCTGCGCAGTGGATATGCGCAAAACTCGGTGGGTTGGCGATGATGGCGTCGGCGACGAAGGGGTCCTTTGCGCTCATCATCTTCAAGTTCTGGCGGTCTTTTTCGTCATCCGTAGTGTTGACACAAGCCCTCCAAAAGCCCTCAAACATCTCTGCCATGGCACCTCTGCGCCGCCCAATCTCGCCCGCCTTGACCGTCTCCATGGTCGGGATCATGCCCGGGTTTTTGACCATGAAGGCCATGAGCTCCGACGGGTCGCCGCCAATGTTGAAGAATTCGAGGCCCGAGTCCTTCTCGACAAAGTCCCGGAACGCCGGATGCGTGGCGATGCGTACGCGGTGGCCGTACTGCTCCTTGAGGACTTTGCCAATCTTGAGAAATGGCTGGGCGTCGCCGCGGGACCCAATGACCATGATGACGATGTTTAGTTTGGGCAGAGCCTTGACGTCACGAAAGGGAGTCTCTGCGCCCGGCATTGGCTTCACCGGAAGCCCGGTTGCGTGCCTTTTGGGCAGCACCTTGTGCGCCGCAGCGCCGAGCGCTTTGGCAATGTACCCGGTATGGGCCGTCTCGTGGACCGTGATGCGGAGCCGGCCATCCTTACTGACCTTGCCCGTAGTTTGAAAATTCTCTTCGGCAACGTGAAACCCTCGGAACTTCTTGTCCTTGAGGTCTACCTTGGAGGGCCGTCTCGACTTAGCGGTACCCTTGGTGATGACATTGGCGAGGGCTTCGCCGCCAGCAGCCGGCTCGACAGCCGAGGGCCCGGCATCCTCGTCATCGGATGAAGAGGGCGATTCGTGTCCCACAAGGCTCCCCCGGCTCCCTCGCCATACAACGCCGCTGGGATACGTCACCGTCCCCCTCCTCCGGCCCGCAGCCTCAGGCGCCGTCACAGAGGTGGTGAGCTGGGGCAGGCCGGCGCCGAGGTATGCCCCCGGCGACGATGGCCGGCGAGGCCGATCGCTGGGTGAAGCCTCATTTGCGAAGAAGGAAGTCGACTTCTGTCTCTGTCGCTTCTCCGCCTGGGACAGGTCTGGTGGGCTCGAGGCTTCCGCGGGGTGCTCGATGGCTGGCGGCACCGTCAGGGGATCAACGAGCTCGCCCTGTGGCGTGCTGAGCAGCAGAGTCGGTCTCTGGTCGTGGCCCTCCATCGTGTTGCTTCTCGTCGTTGGGTGTCCAGGCGAGGCGCGAGGATGGATGTAGGGGCGACACTTGGGCAAGAGTAGCAGATAAGCCTAAGGTAGGTAGGTAGGTAGGTAGGTGGGCGATCGGCTCTCGCGCGCCGCCGCGAATCCTGCCTGCGCGACGGCGGCAAGGTTCCCGGCCCAGCCGAGCTCCAGCACCGGGGCTCGCGATCACAAGGGAAAAAAGCAGTGCACAGAGCAATGCCGGCGAATTCGATGCGCTGCGGCGGCCTTGCAGCCGTAGACTCCGCGCCGGCAGCTCCCTTCCGTTGCCCTGCCCGTTGGAAGAGCCCAATGCGGTGAGTAAGTGACCTGCTGCATGCGCCAGGTCTGGTTACATCACCGGCCACAAAAAAAAGCCAAGCAGGTAATTAGTAGGTAGCTAAAATAAAAGAGAGGAGCTCGCGCTTGGGTCTGGGGTCCGAGGCACCAGTGGAGTGGCGCTAACTAATTAATTACTCGGCACATCCCCGTCGTTGACGGCCTCGGATCTTGCGGGCCTGCCTCTTCATCGGCGCTGCGACGTAATACTCGTAGGGCGAGACTCGCGCAAGGGCCTGGGCGATGGATGCCTCTAATGGGTGCTCGGCTCTTCCCGGCTCGGGCGGACCAAGACTCGCGGTCCGTCCATCGCCTCATTCCTCGGCACCGGTTTTGATGGTTGGGAATGCCTCGTCATCGTGCATCCTCGTCGGGGTGACGAGCCAAAAAACAACGGGCAGACGCGAGTGGCAACTTGGAAACGTCAAATGTTCATTTCCGCGCAGGCGCCGAGCGATACGCAGTGCATAATAGGTACCATCTGCCAGAGCAAGCCGCCTCCATCCATCCATCCATCCGTGCACCTTGACAGTAGCCACCGAGCCAGCCGTAGCCACGTGCATCTCGTCTCAATTGACTCCGACTCTTGAGCCCCCCGAAAGCGCTCCTCGTTCACGACTCTACTGTAGCGGAACCCTACCTAGAGTGTCCGTCAGGACATTCAACTGCATCAGCACCTCCGGGTCTGCATCCTGCGCTTCGATACCCTTCTCCTCCACCTCTGCCGACAGCGTTTTCGCCGCCTGCAGCAGCGGCTCCACGTACCTGTTCTCAATTGCCGCGGCCATGCCTGCTGGCGCAACGTCCTTGTACTCGCTTCCCCCATACAGGAATAGCGCAAAGTTGGCGGCCTGCAAGAGCAACGGGGCACTTTGCGTCCAAAACTCCAGCAGCATGTCCTTGTCGGCTTCCTTGAGATAGGTGAGGCTGGGGAAAAGAGTGTACTGCAGTGACTCGAGGCAATCGGGGCTGCTGAATCGCCCCTGCGAGTTTGTTTTCCTTGCCATGATGATTTCCTCCCGCAGCCAAGAGACAGCGCAAGCCTGAAGCGACGAGAACATGCAGTTCTCCAACAAGTCTTCGAGGATGGTGAGCCTGTCCTCTTCGTCGGGGTCGGCGTGTAGAACAAGGCCAGCGATGACAGTCGCGGCATTGCGGACGCGCAGATTCGGGTGAAATACCGACACGAGCGTAATGAGATGATGGTAGGCCATGAAGTTTGCCTCGGCCTTGGTGCTCTCCGTCGTGATGCGCTGCTGGCCATCAAGCCAAATAGCCATCACCACTAGTGCCTCGACTGTCCCTGGGTTGCCCATGATCTGCGTTTGAGGGTCTTCCTTTCCAAGGAACTGCTTCAACAGTAGGTGGTGATCGGGAAACATAAGCATGTCGGGTCGTGGCTGGTCTGCGTCGAAAACGTCCGCAGCAAAGACAAAGTAGGTCACGAGGCATATTAGGCCGCCGGTTGATAGCTTGATTTCCTCAGGCTTTTGGGGATCGAAATCCATGGCCAGGGGCTCCCGGCATATGGGGCCCTCAACCGCCTGTTTCAAAAGAGCAAATGGCACTTCAGACAAGCCCAAGTCGCCAGCAGCTGCCTAAGAGCGTGTAAGCAATGCAGGTAGCAGCAACTCACTGCGTGTAGAGCCAACATACCACAAGCTGCCCCACCAGCGCGTCTCTTGCTTGGAGCTCTTCCACCTCCTTGAACGACTGCATCATTGTCTTGCGTCCCGGCACTATCCTGTCCGGATACGTGTATTCCAGCAGCCTCGATGCCCATTCCAAGCTGTTTGAGTTGACGTATGCCTCGATGACGCAAGTGATGAAGGACTGAAGCAGCAGTTGCATGACCTCGGGCTCATCGTCGTTGAGCCGATGCGACTTGTCGGCTTCTGGATCCGGCGCGCTCCTCGACGGGTCGCTCTCCTGGAAAGGCGTCTCCAGCCGGGTGCTGGACTGGCGGGTCGGAAGTGGTGGACGTTTCTGCCCCGACATGGACCGAACGAGTGAAATTACAGCGGCGGTAGCCTCGGCGCTCGTGGGATCGTAGGATCTGTAGACCGTGTCCAGAGTCGTATGCAAGAAGCGCGAAGGCGCCTTGACCTGTAGCCTCCGGTGGAGGATGCCTAGCATACCGCACAGCGTCACAAACGCCTTGTTGCCCTCGGCGCCATTCTCCCCCTCGCCGGCCGTCGTGTCCATGACCTGCAGCACCTTGAGGATAACCTCGCGAGGATTGCCGAGACGGGCGATGCTCTCGAGGCAGTCCTCGCTCCCGCGCACGGTAATCAGCATCTCGACCAGGTCCCAGCCGATGTCGTTAGTGAGCTCTACATCTTCCAGTATTTCCTGCAGCGTGGGGAGGATCTCCGGAGACAGCGACTTGTCGATGATGGTCAAGTATGTGAACCTGTCCGTGGCCGGCGGCTTCGACTCCCTGAGCCGCTGCGCAACGTCCTCGGTCGTGGCCATGTTGCCCGTTGCTGCGTGAAAGCAGTGGCAGCCCAGCGGGCAGGTGATGAGAGAGTATCGAGCGCTGGGATGCGGCCGGAGGGGGAGGTCTGAGGACGCAATGAGTCTCAGCTCCTCGTTGTCCAGATGAAGCTATGACGATGGCGGATTGCCGGCGATGCTCTGTGGTTGGACTGGGTCGTCATACGGCATTTACGAGGTACCCCGAGGCGCTGCAGGAGGGAGGCGCGCATACGAGTAGCTTCCCCGCCCGTACTGCCCCTCCAACCCCTCCAAGGCCTTGCTGGACAAGCCTTCCACTAATGCAACCACTGCCCCGCACTTGCCACATGGATGCTGCACCACGACCAACACCTGCGCCTGGGCTGTTGTGAAGCTCAGGTACCTCACCTACTCGTACCTCGGTACCTGATCAACAGGTATACGCCGATTGCCTCAAATTTCGCAGTTGCGGTTGAGAAATGCACATGATTCTCTCTGGCATTGGTGAGACGATTGGCATCGTCGCTCATGCTGCATTACATTACATTACATGTCATGAAACCCGCCGTCCGCTAGCTCAAACGTAACTCGCAACCCATTCGCCTCCAACTGGTGCAAATACAGCCAACCCAGTAGACTATCATACATGCTCCGACATTGCCAATCGTACAAAATACAAGTGAAATGAGACAAACGTGATATGTGCCCGGTGACGCGGCTCAAATCCTCGAAGCCGGCCGCGAACCCTTTGCAGAACTCCGTGGCCAGGACCATCGGCTCTTGCCCTCGTGCCCGTTGCGATATTTGGCGTTCATGGCATCTGCCACAGACAGTGGCTCGTCCATCGGAACCAGCTGAGGGTGGGCGCGATAGGGCAGCACGCTCCGGAGTGTTCTTTTGCTCAAGGGCTTTTCCTTGGGCGCCGCCTCAGCCTCTGCCTTTTTGATATCCTTGATGATATCCCGCAGCTCCTCGTCACCATTCGCGATCTGAGCTCTGATGAATGGCAAGCTGTCTCCAGACTCGTTCTGTATCGTCTGCATCACCGGGACGCGGGGGGTGTATGGGATGCCATCCAGCTTTGGCGCCAACTTGGCGTCCGGCTCGATGGCTGCGTCAAGCATCGCTTCATGTCCCCTTTCCAGTAAAGCCGTGATGTCAAGGCTCTCCCCAGGAGCAATAGGTGTCGGGTGGCTCGGCGTCACACAGTCCATGTCGACCTCCTTACGCAAGACATGATCAATGTCCACGGCCGAGAAATAGGCACAAGATTGTGGCAGATCGTTGATGCCCATCTGCTGTGCAAACATCGACCGTGTCCAGACGTTGGCCACCTGAAGGGCCATGGCAGCTCGATACTTGTCCTCGTTCTTCACTAGATAGCGAATTTCGTCATGTACCGTGATTGCCAGCCGAGCGTCGATGTTGAAGCGCCGAACGAGGTAATCCATTGACACAATCAGCAAATGTAGGTAGTCGACACCAGACGACTGAATGGCCCAGTTGATCCGCGAAGTCAGGTATCCGCCCTTTCCGATGAAACGGCCCATGAGCGCCTCGGTGATTCCAGCTCCCAAGACGGGCGTCCGAGGCCGCTCCTGCTCTGCAAACTCTTCGAGTTTGTTGAAGACAAAAGATTCCGTCCCACCGCGCCAGAATGGCCGCTTGTAGATGGTCTTCCGGCTCGTCTTGGTGCCTTTGGTGTTGGAGTAGAGCTTCGAAGCCACCTCCATGGTGTGCTTCTCAGACAGTCCAGGGTTGAACTGTCTTAGAAGCGTTGCCGCGAATTTCAAGCCTGCTCCGTAGATGCGCCCATAGTTGAACACCTTGGCGTCGTTTCTCGATATGCCCAGGATCCCTGCTGTGCGTGAGTGTAGATCGGTACCAGCGGCCTTGGTGCCTTCGAGCGTCATGAATCCCACGGCATTGCCACCATGAATTTTGAACGTCGCATCGCCCACGAGACTGGCAATCCACAATTCCTCGGAATCGACATCAGCTCCGACGAAACAATAGCCTTGCGGCGCTTGAACCATTGCCTTTAGCTCGGAGCCCACGCGATTCTTCTTGGCGTTGCTTGCAGTGAGCCATGTGTTTTCCACCGCTCTCCTGGTAATCGTACCCATTGGAATGACCTGCGGCAATATGAAGCCTTCGGCATTGGCAATGGACCCCTTGCTTTTGCTCCTCTTGCCCGCAGCCTGTCCTAGGTCGTCGCCAAAAACGACCATCTGAGACATGATACGGTCGCGGGCACTGATCCAATACGAGCAGGATGCATTCATCTCCAAGGCTTCCTTTGCATAGGTATACTCCGACGACAGAGTGCCTTTCTCAAAGTAGCCTAGGTAGCCCTTGGCCATGGGATTGGCACACCGCGAAGTCGGCCCATCCTTGTGAGGGAGCTTGAAGAATCTGTGCTCTCTGTCGTCTCGTAGAGCAGGCTCATTTTCGTCAAAAACGCATTCCACCATTTGCTTGCTCACGTATGTGGCACTCTTGGCTTTGGGCGCCCTAAACACCCAGCCATACTTGTCTGACCAGAACAGTGGGTGGCCCTCCCATGACATCTTCAACAATAGAGGTGCTATGCGGGTTCGAACGGTGATGCTGATTGGCGCGTCATTCTTTGCGAAGAGATCCTTGTACCACTGGGGCATCCCGGGCTTCTTCTGCCTGGCGGCTGGCCTCGGCGGGTCATTTTTGCGCTTGCCTTTGACCATCCGAATTTCTTGGCCGGACCAATCGAGCTGCTTCATCCAAGGGTCATTCATCCACTTTGCCGGGTCGTCTTTCATCTCCAGCGCCTTCTCTGCAAGGCCAACCAGCCTGTCCTGAACCGCATCGGAGAGCTTGTGATATGTCGCCTCTGCGTTGGCAATGTAGGCGTCCCAGGATCTGTTGACGGGAAGAATAACGGATGCGAGGTGCCGAAGCGCCGCGAAGCTGACTGGATGTGGGCAGACATCGAGAAAATTGGGAAAGACAACCTGATAAACCCGGTGCGTGATGGAAACATCGGCAGCGCAGTAGTCCATCAACACCTCGAGCTTCGCCATGATTCCGCCGCGACCAAGCTCTGAGAAATCATCGCGAACTGCCTTGTCGATCGAGACGTTGAGATGGAACTTGGCCACGTCTCGCAGCGAGTTGACAGAGCTCCTCTCCACCCACAGCTCCTCCTCTTCCTGCATGCTCCTATTGCTGAGGAGCTCGGCAAGTTCGTGGTCGGGTGTCTGAGTTGCGACTCTTTCCCTCAGCTCGCGATTCTTTTTATGCTTCATCCACGTCGGTCGTTGTTGTGAGCACATTCCATTGACAGCTACGTGAAGAGACATGGTGTCGATGAACGCATTCCTTGATTGTTTGATGTCGTACTCCTCCAAGATTCTTGCTCGATCGTAGCCGACATTGTGCCCGATAATGATTCGGTCTTTGCTCGGGTCGCCCAGAGGTATGAGTTGTCTGTCATTTTCCGTTTCGCCCAACAGCCAAGGAGACAGCCAAGCGTACCAAGCGGTCGGACTTGCCGCGCAGGCCATGACGGAAAAGGGGCTCTCTTTCCACAGGGCCTCGGTGTCGAAGCAGAGCATGTTCTCGTCGGGCGCATCGACCTGTTGCGTCTGCCCATCTGGATAGTATTTGGTCCAGCCGCTTCTGCGTATCCATTTCCTCGGCTTAGGAGGGATGTTGGCGCGTACAAACTGCTTTGCGTGGGTCAAGTACGGCTCTGCGCAATCCACGCCGAGCTTGTGGAAGTGCTCGTCCAGAGTCCGGCCCCGCAGCTGGGGCAAGTCGAATGCGATGGGCTCGGCATCGTCGGTATTCTTGCCAAGCAAGTCGTGTTTTCGCAAGTGATCCTTACACAGCTGGACGAGCTCTTCTGGAGCAGGCTTGCAGCCATCGGGGAAGATCTGACTGAAGACGTGAGAGCTCAGCTGCTGCACGCCAATCTCGTTGAACCGAGACTGCGACGGGACTGGGTGCGACATGATCAGTGACAGGTCCATAAGCAGACATCGGCATCCCGAGCACTCACCTGCAAGACTGGTTTGCCGCTTCAAGTTTGCCTCATTGGCGACGTCGGCCAGCCAGCGCACGTGCGCCCTCCATGCATGGCGTCGGTAAGCATGGTGACGCGCGATGCGAACGAAGCTGGCTGTCGCGGCGCGCTGGACACGACCGGCAGCGGGGGCTAGCGCATTCATATGCGATGATGCAGCATCACGACAGGACGACTATGCGCCGGTGTCAATGGGTACTGCTGTTGCTGCGCGAGGCGTGCGACGCAGCGTTGATGTCGTTTGGCGGGGAGGTGCTTTCGGGAGCTTCGCAAGGGGGCCTTGATCTGCCTGCAAGATTAGGTCATGCAGGGAGCGAGGGAGGGTGCAGCGGCGAGTGGGGCATAGGATTACCGCATCTGGAAGTCATGATGGTACCAGTCTATGGAGTAGGCTCAGATCTCGGGAAATGAGCGACAGGATCAGCGTCGAAGCTACTTTCGTCTAGAGAGAAACGAGGGAGGGCTTGCAAGCCTGCTATGAGATGCGTCGTTGCAATGGATCGATCAGTAGACAGTCGGAGCAATCTGCCAGCTCGCGACTGTATCCTCCCTTCAAGTGACTAGACGCTTGAGGCTCCCTGGGCCCCGCCTCTGGCCATATTACATTCACTGGTGTAAACAGTTTTCTAGCTCTGATCCGTAAAGAAGGGAAACCTGGGCCGTGGTTCCTCCGAAATCTGACTCCATCGCGAAACACGAGGTAACATGTCCATGGCACTTCACGGTTGGGCCCCAGCATCGAGCAGGCCAGCGTGTCACTAACCGATGCCTATTGCCTGTCCGAAAGGGCGTCTTGGTGCATAAATGGTGCCGCGAATCCTACATTGCTCCATACTCTAGCTCAAGATCGAAGAACAAGGGGAGTTTCCCTGCAAGATTGCACTGCATGACACTTTCGTCGCAGGCGCGCGCGAAAATGGTGAAGTGAGCAGATGTCTTGCCACTAGACGCCACCGAAGCACGCTCTCGGGCTTGCCTCTCGCCACCATCGAAACCGCCCCCACCGCATCGACTTTGTTCCAACACCATCCACGTCCGTCCGGGGACGCTCCCGACTAGATGCGCTCGCCCCCTTGATGACACCCGCACCGCCTTTATTCCCAGCTCTTGCAAGCTTCGCCGCCTGAAACTCCTCCTCTCAACGTGTTCTTGCCGTGTGCACCAGCCTGCCGACGCACTTCCCGTCACGCACGTACCCTCATCCCTCGGCGGCAATGTCGACGTCTGCGACGCTCGCCGATCCGCCCTCCGAGCAGGCGTTCGACGTACAGTACGTGGACCTTGATGCATCTAGCAATTCGTCGGGGGTTCGAGAATGCTGGCGCTCCCGTCTGCCGCCGCTGCCTCAACAGCCCTCGCCACTCGTCCGATCCTCCTCTCCCAGACATCATTCTTCCGCATCCACCTCTGCGGCGGCACGAACGACGACAAGTACAGTCAACCCGCAATCGCCCTCGGCCTTCTCTACACCTAATCGACAAAGGCACCAGTCACCCTCTGGCCGGCAGTCCCGACTCTTTGACAACGAGGTCGACTTAACAACTGCCTGGGGTGACGATAGCGTCGACGTTTCCCTGGTGACGCCGGCCGACTTCTCAGACGTTCTGCCCGATTTCACGAGTGACGGTCAACTTCTCGACGACCTTGCTGAAGGCGAATTCTCCTCACCATCCCACTACCCTTCCTTTTTAAATCCATCTCCTGGCTTGGATTCGCAGGCAGGCCAGGCTCCCAGTCAGCCTCAGTTCACCTCTACGGGCCACCCTGGCTACGCTACCCCTCCGCGACGCATGTCAGCCTGCGACCGAACCTTCGCCGCGCCTTCACGATCCACAACACATCTCTCCGCATCTAGCGTCGGAGAATCACAGAACACGCTGGTCACAAACGAGTTTGGCGAAGATCTCTTGTCGTCGGAGAGTACGCAGAGCTCTTTCACCGAAATGCCACCCCCGCGACGGCGAGATGCTACAAATGCCCCAATAGATGCACCCGCTGCGAAGCGGCGGCGTGTGACTGACGAATGCAACGACGTCGAGTCGCCGTTGGCGTTGCCGCAACCATCTGACGACGATATCTTTGGTGACAACAACATCGACGACGATGCGGACCTCGAGGAGCTCACAACTATCGACCTGACCGAGGCTAACGGCGTGTTGGAAGAACTGAAGAAGCCTGAAGTGGACAAAAGAATCAGGATTTCAGCTTTCCAATGTGTCATCTGCATGGATGACGTTTCAACCTTGACGGTCACGCATTGTGGTAGGTGTCCATTCATTCCGAGTTCCAACATGCACTAACTCTGTTACCTAGGTCATCTTTACTGCCAGCAGTGTCTGCACTCGTCGCTACACGTCGATGCCACCAGAGGGAAATGTCCAATGTGCCGCGCCAAGATAGACATGAAGCCTCGTTCGTCGTACAACACCAAGACGAAAGGTTTCTGGCCGCTCGAGCTCAAGCTCATGACGGCTTCAAAGAAGGGCAAGCGAAAGGCCGATGATTTGTCGTGAAGCTTCGATGATGCGACACGGCCACTGGGGTTCACTTATGCTGGCCACGAGCTGTTGAACTGCTGGCTTCGTACAGGAGCTGGAGCTTCCCGAGGAGCTGGATGCGGAGCTAGAGTACATTGCGAGGCTCCGTAAACCTCGAACGGAATATATGGAGCATCATGAGCGTCTCTGATGCTGTTTGTGAATAGACAAGTCTTATTCGAAGCATAAGGGCTATCGAAATGCAGGCATATTCTAGGCAAAACAAGACCGTGTGCGAGTGGTTTCTCGCCACATGCACGGAGTGCCCACTGCTTTTCTCCCAACGCCACCCGGCCAGAGCCTAGTCCCAGCCGGAATCTAATCTACGAAAGCACCTTTGCCAATGATAGATCATGCTCCATTACGTGTTCCCCATTCCTTGCTAGGTATATATCAAGCGTCTCAATGGAACAAGACGTGGTCCGGCTTGGCCGACACCACCACCGATTCACTCTCATACTGCATGTTTGTTAGCGCTGGGATGGTCATTTGTCGGACATGGCAGTGCGCTTACCTCCAGAAACCCTGTCGCGGCAATGACGACCATCAACGCGTCCGCAAGCTCCCCAATCCGCTCCTCCAAGGTCTCATCATCATTTCCGCTGCCAATGCCCGCGCTGCGCTTCAGCGTATGCGTCACCAGCATGCGATGCTCGGTCAGGAACTTGCGTCCCTGAACGATGTTGTGGCTGCCACGGCTGAGCAGCGCTGCGCCGATGATGCGGGTGATCTTGGCCAGCACATCATAGTGCTGCTCGAGGGCGCGCGGGTTCTCGGAGTCCGTTTGGAGTTCTGGGTCGGCGGCAAAGAGGCCCGAGGTCTCGACGGTGCGAAACAAGTTGGCGTAGAGGATGTACTTGGCGCCGGTGCGAGATTGCGCTATCTGAAGAAGGAGAGCCAGACGGGCATTTTGATGATTCTGCTGGTCGGCGTGACCTAGAGAATTGTTAGGTGACCAGGCATATGACGGCGTCAAATTTGAGGCGGGTATACCTGATGCGAACACATCATGCCACTCGTGCATAATATTTCGCAGCGAGTCGACGAGGATGCCGATGAAGTTGAGACGGTTGAGTGTCTCGACGACGTGGTTGTCGCCATCTTGCTGACCAACGTTGACGAGGGTATTGAGGAGGATTAATGCCGCAGCCTGGCATTTGGCGTCGCCGCAATATGCATCGTCGCAGATGGCGTTGATGAGCCTCTCTCCGTAGACTTGAATCGTTTTCGTAATCTTGGGTCGGCTTGAGCTCAGTGGCCCCTGCTCTGCCATCCCAGTAAGATAGCGGTAGCAGATCTCGTAGTATACTGATCTCAGCACGGGAGAGCCAGCCCACTTGCCAATAGCCTGAAGGCATATCTGGAAGAGCTGGTACAGCTTATCGCTGACCAAGTTCCCAATAGCTTGACTTTGCTTATCTCCACCGTTGCTTGCCGCCAGGTCAAGCTTGAACAGAAGCACGCGGGCTAGACTTGCTAGCTCTAGCGCTTCGTCGGGGCGGTCCGCTGCAAAGGCTTCGAGACTCGGGAGGATGGCCTGAAGCGCCTGGAGGAAGAATGATGTTTGCGCCGTTCCCTTAAAGTCGTTGCATTCGACCATGACCAAGAGGAGCCTGGTCCATGACTTTAGCACTCTGAGGCCCTGGGTTGCAATCTGCTTCTGCCTGTTAGACGAGATCAGATATTCCACTATCAGGGTCTCGTCTCTCTCGATTACAACCAAGTCTTGAGCTGTAATAACAGTTCCCTGGCCCTGCTGTTCGCTTCGTTTCAGGAGAAGAATCTCCTTCACACGATCGACATTGTAGATTTGATTTGAGTCAGCATCGCTCTCTAGGCAGACAGAAAGGTCCAGATCCTTGTGGTACTGTATTGGAGGTGGCGGCATGTCCCAGATACCATCTGTAGGCAGAAAGTCGTAAAGGTCGAAGATTGTTGGCGTCTGAATCGGTTGATCGCCATCGCCAATGACTTGACCATTCAAGGCATCATATATGCGTCTCTTGACGCTGGGCTTGCGGCCCTGTGATATCATACACAGTTCCATGGCAATGTACTCCAAGCTTAAGCTGCGCAGTGTCAGATAGTCGACGAGCGTAGGAGCGCCATCCGTCAGGGGGAATTGAACTGAGGCAACGTGCTGACCCTCCCAGGGGAGGTCAGGCTGGATCACACACTCTCGAATCATGAGGTGGAAAAGAAATTCGTTTTCCCGTAGCTCATTGATGACAAGCGACGCGGAGAGCGAATAGCTCCATAAAATGTGAAGGATTCGCATCACTCGTGCTTTGAGAGCAATGAGCCAGTGCCTCATTCCTTGTGCATCGCTGGAGGGAACCTCGAAAAGGAGCCTCACCAGGCTGTGGAATAAGGATGACTGAGATGCAAAAGAACCATCGTTGTCAATAGACAGAGAGTCAACTCCGCACTGGAAACCAAGCAGCAGATGAGCAATGGTTGGCTCTTTGGGCGTCGTCTCGAGGCACTGCAACAAAAAGTCCAGAATGTAGATCTTGGTGATGTAATTGGGAGAATTCGCTTCGCGCTGCGCCTCCAACGGAGCCATCAGTTCAGAGCCGAACGACCGAGATATCGCCTCGTGCTCTCCATTTGCTTCAAGTGCGACAATGGCCTTATTGCGATGTGCGTGTCGCCTCGACCCTGACCAAGTGGCCGTGATCTTCGACGAAGAAGCCATCTTCTCCAAAAGTTTTAGGCAGGCCAGAGTAACATCGGGGTGGCCAATTCCGCAGTAGTTGCCGAGATCCACAACCAAATTCAGCCTCGTTACCAGTCCGTCTTCGAACGAGGCATAAGCTGCGTTGGCAACAGGTTGGCGCCTCTGATTCGACTGCAGCTTGATGAGCGGTCGGACCAAGTCATGATAAGTAGCCTCCAGATCAAGCACTTTCGAGATGACCTCCACTGCGCGCAAAATTCCCAAAATGAGGGGAGAATCTGGGGGGGCGTTTCCGACATCTGCTGGTTCCTGGTGAATCGTGTTGAACAAAGCAGTCACAACCTTATCGTTGTACATCCACTCCATGACCCTGGCGAATGGATGCTTACTCACGTACGCCGCGAGATCCGTTGTGGAGACAATGGAATCGATCATGATGTTTGTCTGATTTGCAATGACAATGAGATCTTCGTTGAAAGTGGAAAGGCACGTGAGGATAAACTCGAGACAACCGAGTCTCAATACCCGGATCTGATGCTTTTCCTGAAGCTCTTGAGACTTGTTTGCAAAGACAAGGCCCATGACGAAGTCGACATAGACCTCGATGCCTGGGTACCGAGAACTCGACCCAAGACTCTCGGGAAAAGGCAAGGAGTCATTGAGCGGGCTGCTGTCTCTTGCTGGACACACCAACGCTAGCAACAGTTGAATGAATGATTCAGGGTCTTCAAAGCCGCTGCTCATCTCATCCAGAATGCGTTCGGTTGATACGAGAGGGGCAGGTTGTGCCTGCCGAAGAGGTCCGGTGGCAGGACCAGCATAGCCGCCAGTGATCCAGTTCTCCAAGCACATCCACATGGTGTGGCTTTCTTGAATATACTTTCTAGCCATCAATGCTTTCAGCGCCATAAATATGCCGCCTCGGAGCTGCGGGGGAATAGGGCTGCTTGCCAGCTCGAAAAGCACGTCGACGAGATTGTATCCCGGGTTTTGCAGCAAGAACAACCTGGCTGTCTCGCTTTCGCCGGCCAGCTTCGCAATGAGACGAAAGTAGCACTCAAGCATCATGGCCGACTCGGGCTCCATCTCCAATAGATCGTTGGTTGGCTTTGCGCCGCGGTATCTCACAGTCTGGGTGGCTGCTGGCTTTTGCCTAATCTTGTCGGAGAAGAAGTCCAACTCTCTAAATATCTGAGCCCATGACAAAGACTGCGATCGTCTCGTTTTTCCTGAAGAGTGATGGCCGTCGTCGAGAAGGAATTCATGAGCCGCGGTGGCACACTCATCGCTATCGGAAATGGCCTGCAGCATCTCGCAGAAAGCCGTCACCAATGGAGTTGACGCGCGTCGAGATGCCCAGTGCATGAAGCCTGCAAGATTGCTGTCCGGGTCCGACCAGAAGTTCGCCGCTGCATCAGGGCGCCCTTCATACGAGTAAGCGATGATAAGCAAAAAGCGCTCCAGGTCCAAATCTTGCTCATGCGCTTGGCTCAGCTGCCGTTGCTCGTCTTCCTCGACTCGCAGCTTTCTGAGGACGTCCGGCAAGTTTGAGATGAACGCATCCACAAAAACCTCCAGCTGCGCCATCAGACACAGGCGGAAGAAGCCGGAGAACTGAATGGACTCGGATGGCAAAGGGGAAGATTTTCTCTGCAGCCAGTTGCGCATGCCAACTCGAACGGAATCGTGCCAGTCAGGTGGTTTGACATCCCCCGCGACTGATAGGATGAAGTCGAAGGCGCCATCTTTCAGAGAGTCAAGGAATTGCTTAGATCTTTGACGATCCTCTGTCGTAGAGTTAGCAATGTCTGGAGTTGTGCCCATAGCGGGCTTGCGTACCTTCATCGAGATCGGTATTTGGGGGAATGGCCGCTTCGGGCGGATCGTCCAGGTAAAAGCCACTATACTCAGCAAGCCACCAGGCCCGGAATGCAGCATGCAAGTGTGGCAGTGGCCAAGTGGAATCATCTGCTTGTGGGAAGAGCTTGCTGTTCAATTCTCGGACTCTTATGAGGTCGTACCCTCCTTCTGTTGATGCAAAGGCTGATATGTATGCGCCGATTGCGGGTACCAAGTGCACTGAATGAATTGTCAGTAAACACTATATGGGCAAATACATTATAAGCTTACCAAGAAGGGTGTCGTATTTGTCTGCCTTCTTCAGAATCGAAATGAAGTCTAGAAAGTCCGACATTTCGGCCTGTCGCTTCTCAATGCAGCGGCAAAGGATGACCCCGAGCTGTTCGTGCTGTTGTATAAGGCTCAGGTGCGAAAACTCGACGGTTTCCATCTCTTCTGACATCCCGCCAGCGGTTCCTTGGCTCAACGTCTGTGCAGCCGCAATCTTGTCTCCAAGCCTCTGCAGCCACGTTCGTATCTTCGCCATCGCGGCCATGCATCTTGGCACAAGGCGTTTTGATGCGCCGGGCCCCGACTGAAACAGCCGCGCTGCGACAAACATTCTGATGCTTTCGAGGGCGCTGGACTCTTCGACTTCATCGTCCGTATCATCCAGCTCTAGGAGCAGCCTGAGGGCATCAAGAAGATATTTACGTTGTTGGTGGAAACGAATGATGCCGCATTCAAGGAGAGATCGGCCGAGAACGGAGGGATCGTCATGGGAATCGAGCAGGCACCTTGCTGCGTCCAGTTCATCGATGTCGATCTCGTCGGAAAGCAGTAGCGCGTCCTGCTGGAACTTTTCGTTTATGCTGTACTCGCTGCCATCCAAAGAAAGCTTCCCTTTGGCCCTGTCAGCGACGTCACCCCTAGCAGGCTCTTTCTGTGCGCGCGGTGCGTACCCGATTTTACCATATTTCGGCTCTGTTCCTTTCTGGGTGGGCTCTCCCACAGCTTGCCCATCTCCCTCTCGAAGGTTTGCACGAGGAAGTCATTTTCGAGGCTCTCAACCCCGTCTCCGTAACCACCGTCCAATGCCGCCAGCTCGCGGTGGAAAGCCTGCAAGGCGTCCAGCGTTGTAATATCGGCCATGTTTGGCGATGGGGTGCTATTGCATCGTGAAAAGCGGAAGTGGCGTGGAGGAGACAGTCACCCGACGGCGACAAACGCGTAGGCCGATACCAGATCGCTGCCACTTTGTCGTGTGCTGGGCTCACGGCAGGGCCAAGAGAGAGAGAGACAGAGAGAGGGACGTTTAGAGATTCTGCAGCCTCGCTGCTCGCAAGCCTGCAATTGGCACGGCAAAGCACTTTGCCATTGGATGCGACAACGGGAGCGCAGATGTTGCGGGCCGATGTAAACATCCTTGTGGGCGGTGTAGGTTCTGCCGGGTTATTTCGGGGAGCTTGGGAAGCTCCCCCAAGGCTGCCTTGCCTGGCTGGAGGCACCCCGGGCCTTACCTAGGCAAATGACATACCCTCTAGGGGATCCTGTCGCTTCGTGCTGCGCAGTTGCATGGAATTTCCAGCCTTCAAAAGCACGACTATGCATGGCAATGGCATCATTTGTTGACCAAGTCCACTTTGCATTTCTGTCGTTTACATCCTTTGCCGCCGGCACAAACGACCAGTGGCGCCACAGGCCATCCCTGAGTCCCTGAAGCAATTCGGCAACTCTGACGGCTGCAAGCAACATCAATTCTCAGTTAGTTTACGCAAGGCCAAGAGATCTGCCCTGGCGGGGGAGCACCAAGTTCTTAAAAATGAGCTCTTCTCATATGTCAACTGTCAGAAATCTTGCCAGTATGCTCATCGCCGTGGGAACGTTTTACATGACTCTGACGGCACGCAGGAGATATTAAGTCTGGTTCTCTGAAGGACCGGGAGAAAGCCGTAGACGGTATGCTGAGACAACTTTCGCCATGAAAGGGAACACTACTGATAGGCTCTAGATTTGACCTATCTGCTGAAGAACAGAGCTGCGAATCTGTAAGGCTCTGCCCTCGGATTCATTCGCGTCGCCTTTACGAGTTCCAGCGTACTAACATGAACCAGTAACGCTCTGGAAGACAAGAGCTACCATGAAATCTTTGAGGCCATCTTTAGTCTCGTTCTTTCAGAGAAGCCCGTCTTCTATGACAAGAAAAAGACCCAGGCAAAACGCAATGGCGCGGCGTCACGACTTTCGAAATGCGCGGCTGCGGTCAGAGTAGCCGCTTCCCGAGGCGTCGCCAAGTTAGGACGGAAGACGTTACTCGCCTTTATAGATCATATCACACAGGTTCTTCCCGGGCCCAATGATGACTTCGTGCCACCACTACTTCAGGACTACGTCAAAGCTCTTGCCGAGGTCCTTGCTCGCCCGTCTCACGTCGAGTTCTTGTCTAGGAAGGATGGGGCGCCGTGGGCAGATTGTGTGGACTTCTTCCTTGACATTGCTGTATACATATTGCCTGGCGAGGCCTCGAGTATCATAGCTCCGAGCCGCGACTCTCCTGGTCTTGGAACCCCAACACCTTGGTCGACTGGAAGATCAACTGCTTCCACGCAAAGCCAGAAGCGATCTAATCAGTCTGACGGAGGGCCTCTACGTGATGCCCTTGAAGGCTTGCACTACTTGGTCCAGGCAGCCAACGCTCCAATCGCGCGACAATCCACGGCCATCACAGATCTAGCTTTGAGGGTATTGGGAATGAAGACCCTCAGTCTCGGTCCAATGCAGACTGCTTGTTTTTCCATTGCCAATGCAACATTTGCCGCCACCCAAGCCGATGACCTTACCTTTGCAAATGCTCTGGTAAAGAATCTGCTACCTTTGATGGGCTACTGGTGGCGAGCCGACAAAGTTTCGCAAGACGAGCTGATCAAGGCTTTGCGAAACGAGATTTCTAAAACTATCTTCTTGACGCATCTACACATCGAAAGCCTCGCGGTCAACTCCTGGGATGCTACGGTGCGAAACGATGTGGAGGGTCTGATTGATCCGCTGTGGCTCGAGTATTCGAAGCGAAGCGATGCATTTCGACTACAGCTTGACGATGTTACTTTTGCCTTGTCATCATTGCCAGGAAATTCGCTACGTGTAGGCCTCTTTGGTCTTCGCCACCATAACTCCGATGGAGAGGGTTTTTGGGCTTTGGTCCAGAACATAGCGCTTTTGGAAGCGATCTTGTTGCGACCTCAGAAGAGGCTACCTCAGGATGAGGACGATAGCGTCGAGCAGCCACGCAAGAGACGGCGAGTCCGAGAGGGCTCGAGCCGGCTGAGGCTCAACCTAAAATCGAGAGACATTGCCCTCCAGAGGACGGCCCTTCAGCTGGTCCCTTTCCTAGTTGCCAGCAACACCTCAGCAGTTGACGAGATTGGGGAGCTACTTGTGGACTTGGTGGCTTGTGGGTCGAACAAGAATGCCACGATAGCGTCATGGGCTCTGGTGGCTTGTGCAAGGTATGCTGCCGATTGTTCCATTTTGTATCATGACGCTGACACGCGAAGTTACGCCTCATGGCATGGTGTTCGTGAAAGCCAGCTAGATGTTTGGAGGCAACTGTGGCACATAGCCGCCAGGTCTCTCAGCCTTTCTGCAACCAGCCGTGCCTCATGCCTCATGCTACAAGTCATACTGGAGAGAGGCATGCTACCACCTCATACTCTCTCGGAAGACATTGATAACTTCGTTACGACGGCGGATGTGAACGGGCCAGCGATTCTCTGCGATACCTCGCTATCGTTGATGTCTCACCTTTTCCACGAACGCAATGCTCGGCTGCCGAGCGCCAGCCAAGCCACGAGCAGCCACGTCATTAGATGGGTATTTTTGAAGTGGAATCCCAGTGAGTTCTCACGTTCATCGAATTCTCAGCATCGGCTCACAACAGGTACAACCAGACGAGCTAGGGTACTCTTCCTTTCAGTCACTCCATGTTATACCTCTCGACTTCGTCAACATATTGCGACAATGTTGCGGGGCGGAGCCGCTCTCATGGAATGGTCAGCATGCAGCATCTGGCACAGCACTCGGCCAAACATGGAGGGTGCAACAGGAAATTTCCCAGTTCAACGGGTACCTTCTTCTCCTTCCGCATGCGCGGCATAATCTCCACCGAAATGAGCATGGCCCTCTGCCGAAATCAAACAAAGCTCAGCCTATCGCGGACACCAGCACCTTTTTTGCATCAAGAAAACTTGTATTGGAGCTCTTCTATCCAAAGATGGAGGAGTTGGTTGATCTTTGCAATTCGTGGACCAAAAAGTCGAGCGAAGGAGGCAGCCAAATCTCTCTTGACCGATTCCACAGTCTTTTGTCGGCTTGTATCATCGGTGCCATGCTTCTACCCCAAGTAAGCGACTTGAATACGACACAATCGTCTGCCGTGGAGTCAACTATCGGGGACTTGGCCGACAGCAGCTTGGCCACTGCCCTGAGTTCTGTCGAGCCGGCGGCATTTGTTGATCTGGTACTGCGACTGCTGCGGCCCTGCATTCCTGATCTCAACACGGAAAGCTTGGGTCGTCTTTACCAAGAGGACGGGGGCTTGCTCCGCCTGATCACGAAGATTTCAAGCTCACTGAAATTGCGACCACCAGGACAAGATTCGAACCATTTGGACTTCATGGAACTTGATGATGAATTTGAGTCACAAAGCAGTAGGAACACGACAACCTCGACGCCTGGTCCCATACCCAGACATAATACACAAATGTCCACAAGTCCTCGAGCCTTTTATACAGATACAAAGATGCGCCTTGCTCTCTTGCGAACGCTTCACAGCGACGCCAACCAAATCGGCCTTATTCCAGGTTCCTGGCTGAATGGGCTTTTGGCCATGCCGGATGATGATTTGCTGTCATGTCAATGCTTATTGGTCGAGATGTCAAATTCGAATCTTGTGATGAACCCAGAGCATGCTCTAGCTCTTATTCAAAGACTTGGCTGCATTATTAGCGACTCAGAGTACCAGTGTTGCGAGGTTGCGCTCAGTGCCTGCATTGAAGTTATCGATGGCTTGCATCAGACATGGCTGAACGACAGCCAAGACCTCGCCGAGAGCGTGGCCGACTTATACGATTACTTCGTCAAGGTCTGCCTCCCTTCGAACCTGTTCTCCCCAAAGGCTCAAATGTCGATGGCCCGCCTGCTCTTCACACTTCTCAATGTCGATCCAGCATATGGCACGAATCTTGGCCTTGATTCATGTCGCACATCACTGTTATATATCCTCGGCAGTGGCACAATGAAGGTCAAGTGCTTCATCGCAGACAGAATTGCTGGTATTTTCGAGCTCTACATTCTGATGCTGCACGATGAAGTTTTCGTGGACGTCCTAGACAGCCTGCCAGCAAATCCCGAGGATGCTGCAGGAATCGCTTACAGGCTTCTTGTTCTCTCGAAATTAGCCTGCCGTTGGCCGACCTTGTTGAGGAGATGCATATACCATATATTCGAGACCCCAGGAAAGATTGCTCAGGCAAGTCAGTACGCCACTTGGTGCTTAGCAGACATCGCCAGCAATCTGAGCCTGAACTCACCGAAAGACTTATTCCTGCTCTTTTCTCGTCAGCTCCTCTACACATGGATGGAAAATGACTCACTGCAAGACATTCCCTTTTCCATCTTTGGGTTCGATCAGCTTACGGACTTGCTTCGTGCAGCCCAAGCTGAAACAATGGGACTGGCCTTGATGCGAGGGCAAGAAACAGCAATCTCAGATTTATCACGGCTGATCACGTCGAGCGACACGAAGCTCACACAGAGCAACTTTTCCACGGCCCTTTCTTACTGCATGATTTATGATGACGCTTTTGGCGAAGCAGCCAAAGTGAGAGGGGGGGATCGCATTAAGAAAACGCTTGGGAACAAACTTTACATCGAGTCTGTCTACATCAACTTTGTCGACATAGTTGCCTTGTTCTTTGATCACATCGACCAAGAAGATTCGCCGGAAAGAGTCTTTCGTAGGCACCCAGATCTTGAATACGCTGCCGACAACTTGGAAGCCATGAAGCGAATTGCGCATTCGCCCGTCAAATTGCCGCCGAATCAGCAACCAATGTTTCGGGCAAAATTTATAATTCGTGGTCTTTTTAAATTATGTCAAGGAACAGAATTTCAGTTTCACGATCTCTGGACACCAGCTTTGGTAATATCGGTTGCCAGGAGGCTTTTTAGCAGTGTTCATCCAGCCTTGGGGTCTCTTCACGCCTGCTCAGTCCTTCGGAAAGTCCGTCTTGTGGTCTGTTTGGCTGGTCCCGTGGTCTTGGAGACTTATTGTCTGGAGATGTTGCTCAACTCCATTCGGGCCTTCATCGTCGATTCAGAGTGCGCCGATGATGCACTGGGGATGAGCCAGTATCTGCTTGCTGGCGGATCTTCATACCTGAGCCTGACTCCTGCTTTTGTCGCCGGTTATGCCTTATCGACACTGGCCTCACTTCGAGTCTTTCTAGAGTCAAGTCAATCCAGCACGACCCAGGAGAGTCAGTTCAGAGCAACCATGAGCAAGGCTCAGAATTTTCATGAATGGTTCAGCAAGTATCTTGCCGAGTACACGTCTCCTGTGTTTCGAAACGATTTCCAGAGGAACTCGTTCAAATCTATCACCCAGTCAGCAGCGCACATAAGGTCATCTGGGAATGCAGAAAAAGACACTTTCGAAAGCAAATTGCTCCTAGACATTCTGAAAGACGGTGCCTCGGAGCAAGGGCTTCTGAACCAGACGTCTCGAGAGCTAGCCTTAGGATTGCTCTGTGGCGACTTTACTATACCTGCCCGCGTTGTCGACGACATTGTCGAGAGCGACGACGACGCCATTCTTCATGCTAGTGCTGTATGGAGGAGTTGTGACGCGCAAAATCTCAGCCAGAATTACCTTTCTTGGGCTGGGAGAGTAGTCGGGCGATACTTTTCCGCTTCTGGCAGTATTCCAAAGGGTATCCTTCGTGAATCACGACTCACGCATTACGAGAACATTGCCCCGGGACAAAATGGTTCCGAAATAGGCTTGCTCTGCCTTCTTCAGAATCTCACCTCGCATCAAGATTCCGTCGTCGCTGGGCTCTCAGAGGCTTCTTTGAGGGGTGCAGTTTCTGAGGCTGTGCTGCAAGAGGATGAGCCGCTCGTGGTGGCTTGTCAGCGGAGCTTGTCTGAATATCTGTTCCTCGCCTCTCAGTGGGGAGGTTACCGCTTGCCCCCATCAGAAACGCCAGCCGTTTCCTGCCTTGAAGAGCCTCAGGACATTTGGGCAGAAGACATCACGTCACAAGCCTGGCTGCCGCAGTTAGCCGTGCAATTGGCCAAGTCTGTGCCCGAGTCGATCCTTCTTTCCGTCCTTCCTCCGGTATTGGCCAAGGTCAAGGGTTTTGCAGAAAAAGCATTCCCCTTTGTTGTCCATTTGGTTCTCTACTTTCAATTGGAACAGCAGCAAACAATGAAGCGCCACCTATCTTCAGCGTTCAAAGGGTGGCTGAAGTCGGACGCGCCGGGTGCCGAAGACAACCTCAAGCTTCTGATCAACACTATACTATATCTCAGAACCCAAGAGTACTCAAAGGAATCGTCTATAGAGGACCGGTTGCATTGGTTGGACATTGACTATGCTGCTGCAGCGTCCGCAGCGTCACGATGTGGCATGTACAAGACAGCCCTGCTCTTTGGGGAGCTCGTGTCCTCCGAGAGCACGCGTGCGTCTCGCAGGTCTTCTGTCTCCAGAGAATCTGATATCAACGACACACTGCTCGCAATCTTTGAGAACATTGATGATCCGGATACCTACTACGGCTTGCCTGAAGAGGCGAGCCTCGCCAAAGTTCTCGCTCGCGTGGAGTACGAGAAGGAAGGGTCGAAGAGTTTAGCATTCAGAGGGGCGCAATACGACAGTCACCTCCGTCTCCGGCATCCAGACGCAAAAGCAGACGCTCAGGCATTGGTAGGGGCACTCGACACCTTGGGATTGTCAGGGCTGTCGCATTCTGTGCTTCAGACGCAACAAAACCAGGGCACTTCCAACTCGTCGCTAGAGACCACCTTCAGCATCGCCAGAAGACTTGAGATGTGGAATCTCCCTGCGCCATTGACAATGGACCATCACACTGTTGCCGTGTACAAAGCGTATCAGAGTATACATCAAGCCACAGGGCTTGCAAGTGTTCGAGCAACTGTGTACGATGGCTTCAGTCGCGTAATGAAAAGCTTGACCGGCACCCGGGTCAATGCAACAGGCTTGAGAAGCCGCTTGTCAGCACTTGCCGCTCTTTCGGAGCTTGACGACGTTTTGAGTATCACTGATAGCGCTGGAACGGACAACATTTTGCGGAAATTCGAGAGTCGCAGCCAGTGGATGAGAAGTGGCATGTAAGTTGATCTGAGATCTCTGACCAAGGTTAGCCACTGATATTCGCCTCAGGTATGACGATGTGAGCCAAATTCTATCATGTCGAGAAACCACAGCGAGCATGCTAAGTCAACACGCCTCGCTTTTCAATAATGCGAAGCTCCCTATTTCTGCCCTGAGGCGCTTGCAGGTCGAGTCGATGCTAATGTCGTCGGGAATCTATCGCTATCACCAGGCAACCCAAGAGTCGCTCAACATTGCAACTGCCCTGAACAAGCTAATTCCTATTTGCGAGGACTTAAGCCTCCATGTGGATGCCGCAGTAAAGATTGAGGTTGCCAACTCGCTGTGGGATCATGGAGAGATGAGCACATCCATCCGTATGCTTCAGGGTATCGACAAAGACTCTTCTCTCGGTAAGCAGACCATCACAGTCAGCCGATCCGACCTGCTCGCAAAGATCGGTCACAAAGTCTCGATTGCCCGCCTGGAAAAACCTCGTGATATCCAGAAGACTTACCTGGAGCCGGCACTCAAGGAACTCAAGCGCGACAATGCTACGGCCAAGGAGGTGGGCGCGGTCTATCACCAGTTTGCTACATTCTGTGATGAGCAGCTGCAAGACGCCGATGGCTTAGAGGACCTTGCGAGACTTCAAAATCTGAAGAAAGGAAAGAGCGAGGAGGTGGCGGACCTGAAGGAGCTCATCTCCTCTACGAAAGACACGCAGCTCAAGGCTCGATACTCGCACGTGCTTTCAAAGGAGAAGCAGTGGTTGGATCTGGACGAGCAAGAGCTACGCCGTGTTGAACAGACACGAAGCGAGTTCTTACGACTTAGCTTGGAGAATTACTTACTTTCCTTGGCAACTTCTGACGAGTACAACAATGACGCCCTGCGATTCACGGCGCTGTGGCTCGAGCGATCGACGGAGGATGTTACCAATAAGGCGGTGCAGCGACATCTCGAATCTGTTCCGACCAGAAAGTTTGCCAATCTGATGAATCAGCTGACATCCCGACTTCAGAATCAGGACACCGCTTTCCAGAAGTTCCTTATGGACTTAGTCTACAACATATGCGTGGACCACCCATACCACGGAATGTACCAAATTTGGTCGGGCACAAAGGCCAAGGCGCAACAGAAAGACGAGGTGGCGGTGCTTCGTGTCAAGGCGACTGAAAAGGTTGCCCAGCGACTCGCCGCTAATAAGTCTGTCACTGACAAGTGGCTATCCATTGACAAGACAAGCAAGTACTACCACGTACTCGCGATGGATAGGAACCCGTCGAAGTACAAGTCAGGCGCCAAGATTCCTCTGAAGGACTCCACTGCCGGTCAAAACTTGGTGAATTATTTGGCCAAGTACCGCATTCCACCACCGACCATGCACATCGAGGTTTCCGCTACCAAGGATTACTCACATATACCCATCATCTCCAAATTGGAGCCGACCATGACAATTGCTTCCGGTGTTAGTGCGCCAAAGATCATCACGGCAGTTGGCAGCAATGGAAAAAAGTACAAGCAGCTGGTGAAGGGAGGACATGATGACCTGCGACAAGACGCCATCATGGAACAGGTCTTTGCCGCCGTCTCCTCATTGTTGAAGCTACACCGAAGCACTCAGCAGAGGAATTTGGGGATCCGAACATACAAGGTCCTGCCACTTACTGCCTCGTCTGGCTTGATTGAATTCGTTCCAAACACCATTCCGCTACACGAGTTTCTCATGCCTGCACACGAGAGATATCACCCAAAAGACCTCAAGGGGTCACAGTGCAGGAAGGAGATATTCAACGTCCAGAACAGGAGCGTGGAGAGTCGCATCAGTACCTATCGAAAAGTGACGGATAAGTTTCATCCAGTCATGCGATATTTCTTCATGGAGTATTTCGTCGATCCTGACGAGTGGTTCACCAGACGTCTAGCATACACCAGAAGCACGGCGGCCATATCAATGCTTGGACACGTTCTCGGGCTTGGTGATCGACATGGTCACAATATTCTGCTCGACACGAAGACGGGCGAGGCCGTGCACATCGATCTGGGCGTGGCCTTTGAGGCAGGGCGCATTCTCCCCGTGCCAGAACTGGTGCCCTTCCGACTGACGCGAGATATTGTTGACGGGATGGGCATCACCAAGACGGAGGGGGTGTTCCGGCGCTGCTGCGAATTCACTCTGGACGCCCTCAGAGAGGAACAGTATTCGATAATGACGGTCCTCGACGTGTTGCGGTACGATCCCCTGTATACGTGGTCCATCTCGCCTCTCAGGCTTGCCAAGCTGCAGAAGGCGAGACAAGAAGATGATGCGGGAGCGGCAGAGCCAGACCAGGGCGAAGCCGAGGCAAAGAGGGATAAGAAGGCAGTGGGTCACTTCAACGAGCCATCCGAGGCGGATCGAGCACTAGAGGTTGTGAGGAAGAAACTTTCCAAGACGCTCAGCGTGACGGCGACGGTGAACGATCTCATCAACCAGGCCACGGATGAGCGCAATTTGGCCGTGCTGTACTCTGGTAAGTGCTGCGCATTGTCACTGACGGTGCGAACACTGACACTCTTGAACCAGGATGGGCTGCGTATGCTTGATTGCGGGTTGAGCCAACAATTTTGGGAATTTGCTTGCATAGCGATGCGGTGCATTCATGTCGCCAGCCATAGACTGTCTAGAGGCGTCGAGTGCCTCTTTTTCTGGGGAGTTGAGGCGATTCCGCCTCGTGGTGAAGGTTTTAGTCATGCGACATCAGAGCGCTGACATGTCTCGTACATGATGGCCATTATTGCTTCATTCACCGTCTTGCACTGCCATCGCCGAATTGGTTGTTCATGTTAGAAATGAGTTCTGGACCGTGAATATGCAGCGAGGGCAAGTTTGCTCTGGATTAAGGGTGGTTGAGGGTTACTTCAGCAAGAGCCAGGCACTCCGGTGCCTTTTAAGAGTAGGATTAGACGTTTAGAGTGTTCATTTTCCGAGATCGCTGCTTGTCTGGCGAGGAAGTCAAGAAAAATGTCAGTGTCACGCAAGAAGTGTAAGGTAAAGCCTCCGCTCGGTCTAGCCGTGGTGTTAGTGACCCGCTAACTCCGCTATCCGTTATCTAATCGAGGGGTGGCGGCGTAGGTGCGCTTCTCTCTCCAAGCTCTCCGTTCTACAACTGAAGTGACATAACCACTTGTTAGCTCCCTTCAGACAGCTTAAACCTCCCACGGTCCCCTTTCTCCGCCGTGAATTTGTTCATTATTGCTGTCATCTCGCTCCTTCAGCATCCCGGCTCGCTCGGCAGACCTCAACGTTGGAAGGCCTGTATTCGCTATCGGAGCCAACATCGCGACAGGACCTGAAGGCGAGACTGGACTGGGACCGGGCCTGGGGAACCGACTTTCCCATGCCATCCTTGCCAGACGAAACAGCCAACCTCTCCCGCCGCCGCCCGCGCCTGTCGTCCTCATCATCGTCGTCCGCTGCGGCCTCTAAGCGCCCCAGGTTCGCCGACACGCCCGCCATGGCCAGCGCGCGAGCTCGGGGCAAGCTCCCCGAGACAGTTGACCTGACGCCGCGGCCCTCGGCCTTCCAGCCGTACACGGGCGCCAAGAAGCTCGTCATCAAGAACCTGCGCGCCCCGAGCAGCAGGGATGTCCAGGTCGAGCAGTACTACGCCCGCACCGAGCGGGAGCTGGAAGATGCCCTGGGGGCTGTCTTTACCGGTATGCGCCCAGCCGTGCCGCAGGAGAGATTGTACCGTGGCGTAGAGGATGTTTGTCGAAGGGGAAATGCCGAGAAGGTGTATAAGATGCTCGCGGCGCGGGTGGAGACCCATCTCCAGACAGTGGTGCTGCCTCGGATAAGACGGGGAGGAAACTCGAGCCTCGAGATGCTGAGGAGTGTCCTGGGTGAATGGAAGGCTTGGAACTCTCAGACGGTGCGCATGAATCCTGGTTGTGTTCTGTCGCTGCTGGCGCGGGCATGTTTTGCTTACGCTTCTCCAGGTCACCATTCGCTCGACGTTCAGCTACCTTGACCGAACATATCTACTTCGCGAATCTCTGCCCTCCATCAACGACATGGCCATTGCTCACTTCCGGAGGATGGCATTCCCGCAGCAAGACGTAGCAGCCTCCCCTGAAGACCTAGTCGGTGCGAAGGCCATTGCCGGCATATGCGAAATGATCGAGTATGACCGCCGAGGCGACAATAGGATGGACGGCAGCCTACTCAAGGACTCCATTCGAATGCTCTACGTCTTGGGCGTGTACGTGAAGCACTTCGAACCAATGTTCCTTCGACAATCGGAGGCGTACACTAGGGAGTTTGGCGCTTCATGGAGCGCGTCGAGTCTGAAGGAGTACATCTCAGCCTGCGAGTCACTTCTTCAGAGGGAAGACTATCGCTGCATCGCCTACAATCTGGAGAGCACCACCGAGAAGCAACTGATGGACTTGGCCCATGACATCCTTATCGACCACTACTCGGACAAGCTCTTGGACGGCGGAAGCCTGTCGCATCTCTTGTCGGAAAAGGATGTCAAGTCGATGAAGGGCTTGTATGACCTGCTACGTTTGTCCGGCATTCAAAAGAAGATGAAGGCGCCGTGGGGAGACTACATTCGGACGACTGGGGCTTCTATCATTACCGACAAGGATCGCGGCGACGAGATGGTTCTTCGACTGCTAGAACTGCGTCGCTCTCTGGACTTGATGATTCGCGACGCCTTTGGCAAGGATGAGGACTTCTTGTGGGGAATGCGAGAAGCATTCGGCAAATTCATGAATGATCGTACTATATCTGCTTGTTGGGACTCGGGAACATCCAAGATTGGTGAAATGACGGCAAAGTACATCGACATGCTGCTGCGTGGCGGTCTCAAGGCTCTTCCCAAGGAGCTTCTCTCAGATGTCAAGGACAGGGCTGCAGCCGAGAAGCAAGGTCAAGCTAGCAGCGCAGACGAGGATGCCGAGCTTGACCGACAGCTCGACCAGGCGTTGGAGCTCTTTCGATTCATCGAGGGCAAGGATGCCTTTGAGGCGTTTTACAAAAAGGACCTTGCCCGGAGGTTACTCATGGGCCGTAGCGCAAGCCAGGATGCTGAACGGAATATGCTCACGAAACTTCGCGGCGAGTGCGGCTCAAACTTTACGCACAATCTAGAGCAAATGTTCAAGGACCAGGAACTTGCCAAGGACGAGATGGAGGCATACAAGCAGTGGAGCGATGCCAACTCGGAATGCGAACCCGCAGTGGACCTGCAGGTCATGATCCTCTCCGCCGCCGCGTGGCCCACGTATCCGGATATCCGGCTGAATCTGCCTGACGAGGTTGCTATTCAGGCTGAGCGATTCGATCGGCATTACAAAAAGAAGCATACAGGGCGTATATTGACGTGGAAACACTCGCTGGCACACTGCTCAATTAAGGCGACGTTCCCAAAGGGGTCCAAGGAACTGCTTGTTTCCGCTTTTCAAGGAGTCGTTCTCATGCTCTTCAATGCCGTCCCGGCTGACGAGTTTCTCACGTACGATCAGATTTCATCGGCAACGGGTCTTCAAGGAGGCGAGCTTGATCGCACCCTTCAGTCCCTCGCCTGTGGCAAGGCTCGTGTGCTGTCGAAACATCCCAAGGGTCGCGACGTCAAGCCAACTGATACCTTTACGTTCAACAAGGGCTTTGCTGATGCAAAGACCCGAGTCAAGATCAATCAAATCCAACTGAAGGAGACGAGAGAGGAGAACAAGGCGACGCACGAAAGAATTGCACAGGATCGGCGCTTTGAAACGCAAGCGGCCATTGTGCGCATCATGAAGAGTCGCAAGACCATGGGACACGCGGAACTTGTGGCTGAGGTGATAAACATGACAAAGAAAAGAGGCAGCATCGAACCGGCGGCCATCAAGAAGGAGATTGAAAGGTATGTTTCCCCCATGGCGTTGCCTGGTTGTTTAAGTATTTTTCGACTGACAACATCGTACAGCCTTATCGAGAAGGACTACCTGGAGAGGGAAGACAACAAATACACGTACCTGGCTTGAGGCCTGCGCCTGCTGTACAGTAATGATGCTTGGAGCATGAGAATCTATCGTGTATGAATTGGAGGCGAACACTATGGCAAGCGAGATGCTCGTACGAGGACGACAAGCAGCGGCCAAGATATGATAGCAACGGATTGCCCAGAGGAGGCCCCTTGGCGCCTCACGGCCTATGTCAATAAAGACCAATGCTCAATCGAGCCGTCGCCGGATCTGCCTCGGTCTCTCCGTATCCCATGCAGACTGGTGTAGCCCGGGCCGTCCAGAAAGAAGGTAAAGCAAAAGCTTAAGGCAAACATGACTCTTACATTTGGGAGCCGCAAACCCAGTCTGAGGAACCATCCGAACTTACCAGGTCGCTGCAGATTGTGTCCCAATTCCTGTCTGCCTCAAGGGTAGTGGCTACAGGGTAGCTGGCTGTGTCTCGGAGCGGTATGAACTGTGAACATTTAACATGTCGACTACGCGAGAACCGTATACAGGGACTTGAATATGTGATTTACTTGTCATCCTCTTCCAATGGCCTGCTCAAATGCTTGCAGGAATAGACGTCGTCGACGAGCTGCCGGTCAATGGGGGTGATGCCGTAGTTTGGCACCTTGCCAACCTTTGTTCATCGTCAGTAATGTCGTAGCAAGGTTCAAAAGAGCAGCAGCCGAACCTTTGTGTATCCAAGGCGAGGGTTCAGATATTCCTCTGCCACTGAATCGGCCGTGGTGCAGAGTTGCTGCCGTCGTTCACCCCATCGTCAGCTTTCACCTCTCACTGGTGCGCGCCTGGTCATGACTTAGAAGCAAGGTTCTCCCCCTCTGCCTCGCAACATCCTCCAACGCAAGCATCAGCTTCTTGCCCAGCCCACCGCGTCTATGGTCCGGCGACACCATGAGCATTCCGCTGGTAGAGTCGGGCAAGCTCATAATCATGACCCTGCGCCCCGTCGCAAACTGCTCCACGCGCTCTCCCAAAAGCGCATCATCTTGCGCCGCTGCGCGTCTGAGAATGGCGGGTGGAAGCGCAGTAGGGCGCCGTCGTACTCGATGCATTGGATGTGGAGGGCCACGATTGCGGGCAGCAGGTGGGAGTGGCTGCGGGGGTCGAAGAGGGTGAGTTCTGAGGTGGCCATGATGCACCGCTGTACACTCACCGTTGAAGAGAAAAGACCTGTTGTGAGAGGTTTCAAGATGAGGTGCTGTCGATTGTAAATGTCATGAGGAGAAGTACCTTGTTGTGTGAGGACCTGGCTCATTAAAGCTACCTTACCTTATGTGAACCTACAAGTGACTGACAAATTAAGCACCGCCAAAAGTCGCTTGCCGGCGGAGGACACTGTTGAATTCCGTCTCTGATGGAAAAATAATCATTGTCTACACCCACTGTACGTCTCTGATACCAATGGATGGCTCCTGCGAGGGAATGCAACATTCCTAGCAATTGGTGTGCTCGAATCATGGTTGAAATGAACATGTTGTCTGGTATCACGTGGTTGTGTGGTATGACTTAATTTGTCAAACCCTCGACCTACTCACGTTGGTCCGAGAGTTCAACATCTCCAACAAAGAATGGGGGCGTTGTTGGAGGTGGCAGACAGACAACAGCCCCCATGTAAGCGCTACAGCTTCCAACGCCACGGGTTCGTACTTGGTGGCCAAGATTTTGGGGCTATGCGGCAGCAAGATTCGATATTATAGATGAGAGGTCGGCAGTGTCTGCACGTTGGTCTCGGAACCAACAAAGCGCGGCTGGCGTATAAGCCACCCGCAAGTTGCAACCCCAACTCCTTGCGTCCACGACCGTCATATCCCAAGCTGCACATCGCAAGTACCACAAAGACTCGCGGCGCAAGGCTGCGCTTCGACGGCCCCATCATCCGCAGCACACAGGCTCTGGTCGGGCGCAAAGCCAAACTTGCATGGTCACACGCAGGCTAACTTATAGGGTGGTGCATGTGGGGGATCGTCAGGATGGGCGGCCTGAGGGACCGGCTGGCCCAGCAGGAGTAGGGACTGATTTGTCCGTCTATCAATCGCGAGCAAGGGGATCGGGTGTCGCTGTGGTGGATGAGCGAAGTTAAGCCTCAACAAGCAGACGCCTGTCAGCACGTTCAAGCCACCGGCAACAAGGCGCATCCGTCACACAGGGTCGCGAGAGGCCGCCAGAATCTAAACAGACGGGCATGACGGGATCTATTCACCGTCCTTGACGCAATCGCTGCAGCTCGTTTCTTCCTCGTCATCAGGTTCCAGCGCCTCACACGAGTCGGCTTCAACGCCGTGCGACGTGCTACTACTTACTTTGCCTTGTGCAAACGTCCGCACAAGACTGCGCCATCGAACAGGCGTCACAAGGACCTAATACTCCGGCTGTATCGCCGGACCGTGCGGTTGGTGGTGGATGCGTCGCACGAGTCGAAGGCTGCATATTGCCGATTTCGAGTAATGCCCGCTGTGTACGCCGCCATAGATGAACGTCCAGGAGGCATGAGCGAAGTGGAAGTCTTTCCGTACAGCGAGACTGGAATCTCGAACCCTCTCGCCTCGACAATATGTTCCTCGACGAATCGATAATCCCTGAGAGGCACCCCCTCATCCATCTGCAGCCTCTCGGCCTAGAAGTCAATGGCAAAAGTCTTCGCCCACTCCCGACCAATGAGCACCCATCTCGCCCATCCAAAGTCGCGGGCAATTGTGGCGATGTATGGAACCAGGCAGATTCCAGCTGTGCTGCAGGAGGATGAGGCAGCCTCAATTGTTCGACCACCAATGCGTGCGTGCAAAACGAGGCTGCACCATCGCACCATGATCGGGCGAGCAGCCTGTGCAGTGCCGTTCCTCTGACAGATCAAGATATGACCCTTTTTGGCGTCTGCAAAGAATCCATTTCTTAAGCATTCATGCTGCCAACGGCTTGACATACATCCAGCAAAAGGCCAGCTCGGCCGTGGAAGACAGAAGGGTTCGGACACGCACTGAGCGCCGTCATAACCCGGCACATGGTTCACGATGCTGTTAATGCACCAAGCTGAGCCCCGGTTCAATGAAGCACAATGAGATGCAGACGCAATACAATCAGCCAAGGCCATCGCTCACCTTACCCCTGCCATTTCCCCCCGCGTGCCACCCCCCGTGGCAATGGCAGCTCTTGCACGGCCCCCAGCAGCGGCACCTCCCAACCGACACGATGAAACCCTCACCGAAAGCTGCACTTTGAGGTCGCACCCGTAGGCAGGCGCGTTTGATCCTGTGTAGGACCGCCTCGTGAGACCCGGCATCAGAGGCATCGCCACACCCTTCACGGCCACAACCCCTGTGCCGGCCACGTATGGCACACACACACACACTGTTGTCCTTGACCGCCTCACTTTTGTCGTCGCATTTGTTAGAGCAATGAATGCAACAGTGGCATTGGACTAGCCGAGCCGCATTTCAGTTCCCAGTGTCCTTTGTAGCGAGCGGCAGATATAACCGCAGCCCAGTCCAGGTCTCCTGTCAGATAAGTTAGTCGTTTGCCTCCTGTGAAACTCATCAGTACCCCATCAATCTGGCAGTCGCTGAAAGCCATCCAACATGGCCAACATCTTGCCGCCGGGTGTGATCCAGCTGAATAGCATGAGCGGGCCTGCCCCTCAACCGCGCGCCAGCTTTCCCATTCCGCCGCCGCCTCCTGCTCCAACCCCACCGGCTCGTCAGTTCAATGCTTCGAATCCTCCGCGTCAAGGCATGATGCCTCCTCCTGCTCCTCCTCAGATGCTGCCTCGAATGCCTCATCAGATGCCACCGCAAGTGCCTCATCAGATGCCACCGCAAATGCTTCCCCAGGCGCACCCTCCCCAGGTGCCAATGCAGAAGCCACCGCAGATGGTGCCTCCACAGATAGGCTTACCTGCCCGCCCACCAATTCAACGGCAGCCGCCCGAAAGGCGTGGGAAAAACACCATAGAGATATCAGATATCCGCTTCGAGAACCTCACTGAAGCCGATGCCCGACACAAGCTATCCAGCTTCGTCGTCATCCGCCTGGAGAAATCGACTAATGCGAATGAGGTCGACGAGGAGGGCTATCCTCTGCGGCCAACCTGGGAACGAGTGACTCGCATGGAGGAGACTGATCTTTCCCAGCAAGAAGCCACTCGAAAAGTTCGAGAGCTGATGAAGGATGGTCCCGTGGCTGACAAAAAGGGTGGGCTTGGGACATCAGTCCAGCGTCAGCTCGAGGCAGCCCAAACAAATCTGGAGAAAACAGAGCCAGATCCCAGGTATAAATATATTCTCGCCCAGCTCGAGTCCAAGACAAAGAAGATCGAGCCTGGCTCCCCCTTGTACGACGACAAAGACCACAAGCGCAAGAAGGCAAAAGACGATAAGAAGAAGGCCAAGCAGTATGGGAAAAAGGACAAAGAGTATAGAATCGAGTCGGCCAAGACGAAGCACAAGGGCAAACTGGAAAGAGTCTCCGTGACAGCGTATTTCAAAAGAACACCGAGGTCGGAAGAGAACGCCTTGAAGATGTTGGAGGAAAAAGAAAATGCCAAGTGTCAACAGCCCGGCATGCAACTTCCCTTGACGGGTTCCATAGGCCAGCCCAACTTTTTGTCGCAGCCCATGCAGCAGCCGGTCATGCATCATCAGCCATCACCACAGCCGCCACCACCACAGCAGCAGCAGCCGCCGCCGCAGTGGTTCCCAATGCCTGCGCAAGGCATGGGGCCAATTGGTTCAGGACACCAAGGTCGGCAGGCAAGACCAGCGGACGTCGAAGTGATCCCCCCAGGACGCCAAGGGGCGATCAAGATGTATTTTGGATCACCTCGGGATTCGAGGAGCTCCTTCACGTCTGATGACTTCTGGGACTCAGACGGTAGCGAGTACATGACGCCAGAGTCGTCCGCAGGATCAAATTCTCGTCTTTCGCATCACGACCGAAGGTACAGGAACCGGGGACGTCATCGCTCACGGGATCGACCCGAGAATTTTGGATTGGAGATTCCGCGTCGCCACTCGAAACGCGACCAGGACTACTTGCCCACGGCCAAGAAACTCCGGGAGCCCCCCTCACCTGGCCCACAAGCACTTGCTCCGGCCGTAGACCTCGATCGTATTGTGGAGCGAGCCTACCGCGACGGCCGAGAAGATGCTGCGAGGGTTGAAACCCTTCGACCCAAGGTGATCCAGGCTTCACCGACATATCGAAGCCTACCGGATTATGAAGCTCGAAGAGAGATCTTCGCGAACGACTTGGATAGGATGGGCGATCGTCTTTATCGAACACACATTGAAGACGAGGAACGCTGGGAGCGGGATGTCAGACGCGACCAAGACGACCGTTACCATAGACAGAGGGATGACCTTGACCGAGGACGAAGGATGCAGGACAGACTGCAGCGCCATTCGGTTGGTGGTATCTCTCGCGAGTCGTTCGAAGCCCAGCAGTACATGTTATCCGGCAGGGAGCCATCCAGAGAGAAAGAGCGCGACAGCCCATTTTCTCCCGTGGGCAGGCGAGGGCAGTATTATTTTTCACGAGTTTGAAGGGTTTGAGGGTCCAGAAAGTCGATTGGTTGGTCGTCTGTTGGGATAGGAGCCGTCTTGGTCTAATGTGTACCTATACATTATAATATGTCCAAAAAGCCGCTTCTGCGTACTTTTAAGGTTTGATGCGGTTGGGAGAGGACCAGAGAGAGACTGTGTCCATATTCTAGTCTCGAAATGAGAGGTTGAGTGTGCATCCTAGGTCACGGGTAAATGGTAAGGTAGTCTGAAGATGAAGTGGAAGCTGTGGAGGAGAAGAGAAGAGCAGGGGGGGGGGCCCCTAGTCTCAAAATGGTGACTAAGCAGCGAAGTAGTGATAAGGGGAGCGCGTACCAAGACGCGACTGACGCCGTGTCGTCCATTAACGCTATTGGGCCCCGTTCAGCCTGCCCTTCACGAACTTGCAGTTCCTAAAGGCTGCCCACGGCCTGCACGCGCCTCAAACCTCGACCGCTTCTTGGGGCCGTGTTTGCTGGCTGTGCCTGTACCTGCTGCCCATCGGTGGATTTGTCCTGCATTGCCCCTCCAGCGAATTCTTAGAGCCACCGTTTATGACGGCTGGCATTGCAAGCGTCCCCATCCGATCCTCGCCGACCTCACGAAGCATTACCCAGAGTGCGACCCGGCTTGCCCATGTCCGGAGTCAATTCCAGTCTACACATAGCGTCGCCAGCACGATGTTGAACAGAGCGGTCAACCAACGTCCGGGCAATGCGCCGCCCCCGCGCAATGCCCTGGAAAGGCGATTATTTCCGTCAAGCAGCCCGAGCGCATCCGGCGACATTCGAGACCAGTTCAAAAGGCCAGGCTCGATGGACTCATTTAGTGCTTCTGCGTCGGCGAGGACCGCGCAACCTATACCAGATGCACTCCGAAACCGGTCGGCAAACCAGACGCAGTCTAGCCGGGGGAGTGCCCAGGCATCAATGATGCGGCCGCTTTACCAATGCTCCGACTCTTTCAGGCAGGAGATGGATTTCGTGGACTTGACCGTTCCGGATGTCCAGAAAAAGACCCAAGAGGCCGTGTACTTTGCCGAAGACGACTTCAGCGACGACGATGACCTTGACCTGGACTTCGAAGCGCCAACTGCCCTTCCCCCTTCCTCCAAACCTCCAGACAGAGACCTAGGCTGCGAAGCGACAACGTCCCTCCCACTCTCTTCCATACAACCAGCTAGGGAGGCAATGCCCCCCCCACCTACCCCATCTCAGCTCGAGACGGGAATTCCGTGGTCATCTTCTCCGGCATCCCACTTTCTGCCTCCGGTCGCTCAACGCAGCCTCTCTGAAGGATCTACTGCTACTCAAACCTCTCTGAAGCGCGAGTCTTCTGGGGAGATTGGCTCATCTGAAGGCTGTATCCAGAAGAAGGCCAAGAAACGAGCGCTCCCGCTGGCTTGGAAACAAGAGGCCAGCCAAAATGAAGAGGAGCCTTCCCCCGCCATTACGAAGACGCCTGCTCCCAAGGCCCATGGCCTCTGGGACACCTCGGCGAGTGCCATCAAAGAGCAGAAGAAGCAGCTCAAGAACCAGCGAAGCCTGAGCAAGGCTGACCACCATGATTCGCCAGAGGAAGCTCCCGAAGTTGAGGTGCCCCTTGCGCAAAGGACATTGCCCCTCGCTCTAAGTGCTGAACAGAAACATGTCCTCGACTTGGTGTCAAATAAGAAAGCAAGCGTGTTCTTCACCGGCCCAGCCGGTACAGGAAAATCCGTGCTTATGAGAGCCATAATCAGCGAACTGAAAGAGAAGTATAAGCGGGATCCTGAGCGAGTCGCTGTCACAGCCTCGACCGGACTTGCAGCCTGCAACATCGGAGGCATAACCCTTCACAGCTTTTCGGGTAAGCGCACTTGTTCTTGCGAACTCCAGCACCTCTGCCGACAGAAGAGCTTACACGTTACAGGAATCGGCCTTGGCAAGGAAGATGCAAATGCGCTGGTGAGGAAAGTCAGGAGGAATCCGAAAGCGAAGAATCGCTGGCTCAAGACGCAGTGTCTCATCATTGACGAAATCTCCATGGTTGATGGAGAACTATTCGACAAGCTGTCACACATCGGACGCGTTCTACGAAACAACGGCCGCCCGTGGGGCGGTATCCAGTTGGTCATTACGGGTGACTTCTTCCAACTACCCCCTGTTCCCGACCACGATAAGAAGCGGGAGTCGCAGTTCGCGTTTGATGCTGCCACATGGAGCACATCTATAGACCACACCATCGGTCTAACGCAGGTGTTCCGACAGCGCGATCCTGAGTTTGCGCGAATGCTTAATGAGATGCGCTTGGGCAAGATCAGCTCGGGCACAGTGGACGCCTTCAGAGCTTTGTCAAGGCCCTTGAAGTTTGATGACGGCGTTGACTCGGCTGAATTGTACCCTACACGAGCACAGGTCGAAAGCTCCAACGAGAGGCGATTGCGAGAACTGCCAGGGAGAGCTCACAAGTATGAGTCCATGGACTCTGGAGACCCCGCAATTAGGGACAAGCTGTTGACGAACATGATGGCGCCGAAGAGCCTGGAGTTGAAGATCAACGCGCAGGTGATGCTCATTAAAAATCTGGACGAGACGCTGGTGAACGGATCACTGGGCAAGGTCATCGCTTTTTCGGACGAGAAGACATTCGATATGAACGGTGTCGATTCCTACGATGACGGGTGGGACGACCCAATGACCAAGGCCAAGCGGAAGCTGAAGGGATACGCTCGCAGTGGCGAGCGCCCTCCGACAACCAACCGACAGTATCCTGTGGTGCAGTTCGTAGCCACGGGCGGCGCACATCGCGTCATTCTATGCGTACCGGAAGAATGGAAAGTGGAGCTTCCAAACGGAGATATCCAGGCAAAGCGAAACCAGCTTCCTTTGATTTTAGCATGGGCGTTGTCTATTCACAAGGCCCAAGGACAGACCTTGGAAAGAGTCACAGTCAACCTCGGACGAGTGTTTGAGAAGGGACAGGCATACGTGGCTCTCAGCCGAGCGACGACTCAGCACGGCCTCAGAGTCCTGGGATTCAACAAGTCAAAAGTCATGGCGCATGAACGAGTCGTGGACTTTTACGGCAAGCTAAACAGTGCTGAGCACGCCAATGGGCCAAGATTAAACAGCGTTATGGATTTTGTCTCAGCTAGACGCGGGGAGATGCCGCAGCGCACGGCGCCGATCCCGCCAACAGTCAAGAAGAACATGACGGTCGTCGACATGGATGATGACGAGGAAGCAATGGCGTCATATGGGTATGGTTATTGATGAAGCATGATAACAAGGCATGATAGACGTGGGGGATTGGCAGACGATGCACGTCTGTGCTGCCCGCCCAACAGGGGATGTCCAATGACTTTATCTCATAGCGCAACTCGAGCTCGAAGACCTGTCTCGCCGGGGCGGCCCTTCACCTCGTTCGAAGCAAGCCTTTGCTGATGGCGTATACGGACAATGTAGATGTAACCAAATGCCACGCGGCTGTAGCCGTAAGAAATGGACTTAATAAGAACGGGTGGCCAGACTTTGTGATTCGAATGTTATATGTCGAAACATCCACGTACCGTCACGTTTATGAGTAATAAATAGGCGAAGCTCATCTCAGGCCCGCTGCAGGGGTGGAGCATGCTTATCGATAAGAAAAGGTTGATGGTGTCGTCCAGCGAGGGACGGACCACGCTGCGCTACTTCGTACTCGTACCTCGAAGTCCGTGGAAGTCCCCAGCGCTGCACATTCACGTCTGCACCCGGCGCGACCCCGCGAGATTGTTGCGTTCGACACAAGTCCCTCAGGACGCCCGTGCGACGGCGTTTTCAGAGACGGCAACACATCTGCGACGAGCGAGCCAGCGGCGCGTGGTTATTCGACACCGTGCTAGGCAAGGCGACCCAACCCGCCCATCACGTCGGCCCTGCGACACGCGTGGAGTGCAAAAGGACTCTGTTGAAGAGATCTGGGACTGGTGTTGTGTTGTACCGATTTCTCGCAGCAGTTGTTCTGCCGTCGCATCTCATACCTCTCGATGCGCGTGTGGGGTGGAAGCTCACTGTGATACTTGGCCTCCCGCTGCTCTGGAAAGGTGACAGCTGCGCGCCGACACATATTCGACGATAATTTCGAACGTCAAGACCATGGCGAGCCAATTTATCGGCCTGCACATGAGGGTGATCCTGCGGGACCCTTCTGGGTACTGCCTCACTGGCACAGTCAGGGACGTTGAAGCAGGCAGCAGCCTCACGCTGACGAACGGTATGGGCACCGCAAGCGGTTTTCATTTTCGATAAAACTATTGACATCAATTTTCTTCTAGTCTATATCGCTGCCACTCAAGAGCGCACCGCCCAGATGAAGATCAACGCCTCCAACATCGCGGATCTCTCGGAGATTCCTCGTGACGAGCCTCTAGCAACCTACGCCGCGCCAGCGTCTGAGCCAGTGCCTGCTCCGGTCTTCTCTCCGCCGCCTTCGCAGCCCGCCTTTGTCGACCCAGCAATCCTGAGCGTGGGCAGACGCCCTACCTCTGGCCCGCCATCTGCTTCGGCCCGGCAGTACCCTTCCGATGAAGGCGAAAAACAAACCATAGAGCCAAGCAGCTTGCTCCCAGTGCACAGTCGCCAGGGAGATGAGCCCTCCGGGCAGGCTATCCTTGACTCAATCAGGGGTCTCAAGGTCGACACGTCATCGCAGGAGCAGAAAAACGGGAAGACTGTTGAGGCGCGAGAGGCTCAGCCGCAGAGGAAGAAGACCCGATCTCGGAAATCAAAGGTCTATGCAAGCGAGCAAGGATCACAGGTAACTGAGGGCTCGCCGTCCGGCAGCGTCCAGAACGCCCATGGGAAGGGGTGGAGGCAAACCCCCATCTTGGAGAGCACGGCTTCCTTTCAGCCCTTCAACTCTCTCAAGCGCCAGGCAAAGGGTCGCAATGGCGCTCAAGACAACGGCTGGGCATCGGAAGAGGTGACAGAAGAGATGGGTGACTTCGACTTCGAGAACAACCTGGCCAAATTCGACAAACGCACCATCTTTGACCAGATGCGCAAAGATGACCAGGTTGACGATGCCAGTCGCCTCGTGTCTCATAACCGCCGCGTCAAGCCGGGGACAGCGGGGGGCAAAAATCTGCACTATTCGGAGAACGTGCTGGACGTGCCATCGACTGGAGGTACTCCGCGCGCCGATTTTTGGAACAGCGAGGCTGATGTTGAGGTGAATGAGGAGGCCAGGCTTAGTGGGCGCGAAAATCGAAATGGGCAGGGTGCTCGTCGCGCCGATAGCAAACCTGGAACGGCTCGGCGGTCGCAGTCCCGGAAAGCTAGCGGCGTCTTGGGAGGGCAGCCGCTCAGTCGTGTCAACTCTGCCGTACGTTTCTCTCAGCCGCCTGGGAGAGGCTCCTCTTCCAGGTCGGACTATACGCTTACTGACTACAAGCAGCAGCAACGACATCAGCCAGGTCTCTACCTTGTTCCATCGAATCGTCGTCTAGAGTCCATCTCGACGCTTCAGATGGTGAACCTCGAGAACATCGCCGCGAATGAGCTCGGCTTCAGCGAAGGTTTGATGGCAGAGAACGCCGGTCGAGGCATCGCTGAGGTTGCCGTAACGGCCTTGGGCGATCCGGCGATGAAGGTACGATTTGAGCTGGCGGTGGCGAGCTCATCGGCGGATGCCTCGCTGAGCAGCTCCGCGATTGTGATCCTGGCGGGCAACAACAAGTCGGGCGTTCGCGCTCTGGCCGCCGGTCGTCATCTACGGAACAAAAACATCGACGTCATCGTTTGCGTGGTTGGCATTGAGCGCGAACGAGAGCTGCTGGAGGACTTGAGGCGACAGATACAGCTATACCGCAGCTTTGGCGGCAAGGTGCTCAGCAAAAACGACTTTTTCGAGCACCTGCGAAAAAGCTCGGCCTCTGGCTCTCCCGTGTCGATATCGCTCATCGTCGACGCGCTGCTGGGACTGACCATCTCCTTTGAGGAGCTTCGGATAGGTGACCAAGCTACCGTATACGAGCTGATGGAGTGGGCAAACCGCAATGAAGCGTTTGTGCTTTCGGTCGACGTGCCGACGGGAATCGATGCGACCACAGGCAAGGTTGCCATTATCGACGGCAGCCATCTGTACGTCAAGCCTCGGTACGTTGTTGCGGTTGGCGCGCCGAAGCGCGGCTTGCTCGAGATTGTGACGCCGCCGGCCGAAGGCGACTTGGGGCTGTCCAGCAACGTTGCTCAAGAGGACGAGTGGCGGCTCTTCATTGCCGACATGGGGCTGGGAAGCGCCGTATGGAGAAAGGCAGGGACGAAGATTAGGAGAGGGATCGACTTCGATGGCAAGTGGGTGCTGGAGATGCGCTACCGGGGGGCCGAGGAGGTGGACTACGAAGAGGAATGATGATGTTTGATTACGGCGAAGGGGGCTTCAAAGGCATGGCAATGACATGGGATCAAAAAGGGAAACATGGATTGAGCGACTTGTTATCATGACGGGGGAGATGCATATTTTGGGCGGCGTTGGGGACGGTGGCATAGTGCACTGTACGAAGCTTGAGAGTATATACGTTGGTGTTGAGGCCTGATACCAATACCCGTCGGAACTTTATCGAGACAGGCGCGAGCGGACCGTCGTGAGGTGCATGAGGCTTGCAATGAATGCAGCAAAGGGGCGGCGCGTTGGGCGTCGGCCGAGCTGCCCATCAAGCCACAAGGAACGATTTTCATTGACTAGCACTTACGAGTATACAGACATGATGGCCACTCCACTAGGAACAGACTGGGGAAGGTTCGCGGGATCAGCAAGGCGGCCAGCACAAGCCTTCGCCAAGCCGCGCCGGGTGGTTGGGACGTGAACGGGGCGTGCGTGACAAGCACTCTGCTTACCTCGCTGGGGTTCCCGTGGACACAATCGGACGGAACAGCGGAAAGCGAAAATAGCAGGGCGTCCCCGGTTTCTTGGACGAAGGCGATGGATGAGAGGGATGTTGGTGGCGCAGATGAGCTGAAGAAAAGCTGCAATAAGGAATGTCAGATGTTTGCTTATTCGTATGCACGGGTAGGTACTCGTAAGCTGTGGACGGGCACCGTGTCGCTGGTAGGACCCTGGAGATGCTAGTACAGAGTGGGCAGTGCCGGTGTTCCGGATAGGTACGGATTTGAGGAGATGAACCCTCGATTCACGCCCCTGACCCCTGCCGCGGAACCTAACATTAGCTGTGTACGAGTACGGAGCACCACTCGGACGCATTGTTACCGACGGGGAGTCGTGAAAGCATAATTCTCATGAGCATGCAGGCTTTCTGGCCCGCCGAGAATCTCAGACACCTCCTCGCCATATGTGATACTCGCGGCAGTGCGGCGTGCATCGATAGTGGCCATCGACCGATGCACCGCAGGGCCAGCTTCTGCACAGCCCCTGCTTCGATGCAGCGATGGAAGCCATCCACCCATGCCTCGAATTACATGACCCTTGCCAGATAGATGTACGGATAGTGAGTGTGCTGCTGTCAATATGCGCAGCATCGACGCGCCTGCCAGTAGACCCTGGTACGATGCCGCAGTCAGTCAGTGGTCCGTCGCAAAGCACATAACACCAGTGCGCCTCAAACCGCCCCCACTCTGCCCCCCTCCCCGCCAATATCACGTCGGCCCCAAAAGCCACCGCCCACCCGTCGGGCCAGCCGTTTTCCCCGTTCTCCCTCAAACCGTTCAACCGCTCCAACGCTCCAGTGAACAACACGCAACCGACGTCGGCCCCTACAACCGTACTCCCTCCAACGCCATTCCAACGACGGCGAGCAAAGTAGGTGACAGCCTTGCAACAATCTCCAGCAATAGGTTTCGAGCCCGCGCTTCCGAAATTGTCGGCGCCAGCCGCCTGATTTGCAAGTTCACCTCACCCCACACCTCGATTCGCCCTTCGCCTCGCCTGTCATCCTCGACTTCCGCGAGAAGCCATCGACGGCTTCGCGACGCGACTTCTCTGCGGTCCGGATGGGCAAGGCTAGTTGTGCCAGGCTCATCTTGACGACGACGTAGCCAGTGGCGAGACGAGCCTCGCCCGCGAGCGACGGATAACGGCCGCGCGCTTCGACTCAAGTCGATCCACCCTCGAGCCCCTTGGACACGACGACGCCTGGCGGACCACCCGAGCACCCAGCTTGACGGATCCAATTGGAGACTCACCGATCTTCCATGGCGCCCGCTTCATAGCAAGTCGCCCTTGTCGTCACATATCCTCTGTCGTCACCCGCGCCAGGCACCTCGTGAGGTCGCCTTTGCGGTAGGCGCAGCCATGGAGACGCTATCGCTTGCCTCGACGACCATCACGGCGGCGGCCACACTGTGCACCACGACGCTGCTGCCGGCCAAGGACTTCATCACCATTTCTCACTCCCCGGCGTCCATCACCCTCGCCCACGCCATCGTCTACCAGGTGCCGTGTCCGACGATCAAACCCTTCAACCCTGTCGGCTTCATGCCCGAGGGCGTCGGCGAGATGAGCCCCGCCTATCATCATCCGGCCAAGAACGTCCCAGACTATCGCGACCCCTTCTACGCCTCGATTTTCCCGATATGCTACGCCCTCGCGGCGACCACCGTCACAGCATACATGCTGCTCATCATGCTCTTCGTCGCGCCTCGGTCATTCCTGGACGGCGGCGTTGTCTACCTCGGTCGCCGCGGAGGCTTTACTCATAGCTCTTCTGGAGGAGATAACATTGGTGGCCGGCCGTGGATGCAAAAGCTGGCGGCACTCACCGTCGCCGTGTCGCTCACGGTTGCGACACACGACACATTTCAGATTGCTTCCAAGATGTACTCGTCCCAAACGCCCTGGAATGCCACGATATTGCAAAACAACGTCATGGGCAGCCTCGAGCTCAGGATCATCCGGCTGATTTCCAATACATTTCTCTGGCTGGCGCAGGCGCAGACGTTAATTCGGCTGTTCCCGCGTCAACGGGAGAAGGTCATCATCAAGTGGGCGGCCTTTGCGCTCATCACCCTCGACCTCATATTCAGCGCCCTCAACAGCTTCAAAGACCACGGCGCCCAGAGCAACTACAACCCAATGTCCGGGAGCTTTGACCGTCCGATACCCGCGCTGAGCTATCTGTTCCAGCTGTTGCTTGGCGTCTTGTACGCCGCCTGGGTCATATACTACGCGCTCATGAAGAAGCGGTATGCTTTCTACCACCCCTTGATGAGGAACATGCCGCTGCTAGCAATCATCTCCCTCGCCGCGATACTCATTCCCGTCATCTTCTTCATCATGGACATATCGAGGCCCGAATTCACGGGATGGGGCGACTACGTGCGATGGGTCGGCGCCGCTGCGGCCAGCGTCATTGTGTGGGAGTGGGTGGAACGTATCGAGGCCTTGGAACGTGAGGAGAAAAAGGACGGCATCCTGGGCAGGGAAGTCTTTGACGGAGACGAGACGCTCGAAGTCAACGCTTCCGAGTTCCCGTGGATGCGCAATCGCAAGCATCGCAAAGCTGGCGACAACCACGGCGACGGCGACGGCGGAGGAGAGGGCGATGGCGTTGCGCTGGCTACCCAGCGCGACCACGGCCTTCGCCGCGGCAATGCATGGCCCGGTGTGTCGGTCATAACTGGCAGGCAAAGAGGGCAGGCTCGAGAATCTCAAGAAGTGGGCGAGCAGCAGACACAGAGGTCAATGGGCGGTATACTGCGTCCGCCACTGTGGCCTGCGCGACCTGCGCCGGTCGCAAGCCCTGTCAGCCGAACCGACAGCCCGAGCACAGTCTACGCAGTTCGCTACCAACGTACACCCGATGCAGCTCGGACGCCCGATCCCTCGCCACCTCAGCAAGGCTTGGTGGAGCTGTCCCGCCAAGACAGCATGGGCCAAAGCAACCTCCCAGGTGAGGATGCCTTGTCACCGAGCCAGGCACATGCGTCGGTCTCGCAGAACGGCCCCGCTGGACATCCGTTGCCAACGGCATCGACAGACCTGGAGGCGAATTCATACGTGCCACTCCGTTCCAGCCGTTGGCGAGCATTGACAGTGACGTCACAAGGCGACAGCGAAGCATCTCGAGTCAGAGCCCGCCGGCAAGCAGAACAGGAAATGGTGGAGCAGCGCAGGGACCGGGAAGATACCAGCCGGTGGGACCTTCGGTCAAGACTCGAATTGTTCGCTGAGAACCAGGCAGAAAAAATCCGCGAGAGATTACGGCCGACGGCGGTCGATGTGGACCTGCCGACATGGGTGATACCGGCGCCTCCGCGGCGAGGTGCGGCCCTGCAGCAAGTGCTCGAGGAGGAAGGGATGAGGAGCCCGGGCACCTTTGAAAGCAACGGAAGCTCATCGGGGCGGGACACTGACGACGAAATGGCACGGCTTGCAAGACACGAGAGCGCACTCTCTGGCGCATCACGAGCAAACGATGTGGACATGCCGACGACGAATCCCCCGCTCTGGCCAGGGGTACGGCGCCGGGTCCTGACTTTTGAAGACGAAGACGATTACGACTCGGAGTCGGACGGGTACGAAGACTCGATTGCCGAGACGGCGTCGGTGGATTCCAGGAGCCCCGACAACGAGGACGATGCGCCGACGCGAGGTCGGGAGGATGCCAGAGTGCACAGAGGGTGATGTCGTGTGATGCGGTGTCTTGATGTCCGTGTGTATTTCGAGCGAGGCGTTGGTTCTTGATTGCAAGATATATCCAGAGCGTCATGTGTATTACAGATGTTTGTGTTCTTTAATCAAGTGTTTGATATACCCCGGATGGGGCCATGCAGGGTACGAATATCTATCATTGGGCACTGGACAATGCCAAGATGGATGGTCACAAAAGACGTTGAAGCGGCGTCATAATTAGCTGTTGCAACGGAAAAGTATATTTTTTTTCTCTATGAAAATCGGGCTGGAGGGACTACCTGGCTAGTACTCGTGGTCGATGCCCGCAAAGAAAGGAACTAAAGCCAGTCCGTTGATGATTGTACCATTATGTCACTGCAGCAGATGAGATGAGATGCCACTGTTGGGTCAGAGCGGCAGATGGGGAGATGAGATTGAAGCTGCACGGCGGCGGGTCGCCGGCCTTGGCGAATGCGGAGCACGTGAGGACCGCTGCCAATGCCCATGCAAACAAAAAAAAAAAGAGGGCTTCGTGGATCCACAGCGACGCCCCAGCTAATAAGCTTGGCAATCAAAGCGAATCGCCGACCCTCCGGCCCCCGTCATGTTTTGCAACTCGCATAATACCTACTAACTTGGAGAGAAACAAGACATTGTCGAGTCGCGTCTGGGCGGATATCCATCCCCCCTATCTTTCCACTCCTTTCGTCCCTGCGGCAGTTTACGACGACGACAACGCCCTATTCGATCCGATCCGCGGCAAGTCCAGACCAGGGGGGAGTTCGAGGCCCGTCCTGCCAGCATCCATACCTTGCTCTCGTGCCTTGGCTTGGGTCAGACGACAGCTCTCGTTGCGCCTGCACCGCTGTTTCGCATCGCTTCGCATTGGCGTCTCGCGTGCGACGACTGAACTGAGCCGCCGAGGGAAAAACGCCCGCCAGAGCGACGACCGGCTGCCCCTCGCCCCGTTGCCCGCCTCTCCGCGCCATCCGTCGCTGCAAGCCACACAGTCCCCCTCTTCCCCCGCCAACGGCTCGACCGTCACGGCGGATTCGATTGAGCAGTCTCTCGCAGCTGGGGGGAACGGCATCAACCGGAGCGCCCAAGAACGAACGCAACCCGCAATCATGGCCGAGCCCTTCCCGCTGCTCAACACGTCGGCCGAGCAGCTGCACCAGCTGGGCGACGTCGATGTCGTCCGCCGGCGCCGCAAGAGCAGCGGCCTGGGCGGCGACATCCGCGCCGGCGACACGGGCGCCCCGGCCTTTGCCTCGAGCAGCGCCAGCCTCAGCGCCGGCGACCGCGATGCCTCGCCCCCGTCGCCCTCGTCGCCGACGGGGCCCTCGGCGCACCATGCTGGCCACGGCGGCAAGCGCCTCTCCAAGCGCCGCCGTGCGCGCGGCCTCGTCTCCCGCGCCCGCCAGCTCATGGTCAAGCACACCTTTGTGCTGCCCGCCTGCGTCCTCGTCCTCTTCCTGACGGGCTACGCCCTCAATCCGTCCGAGACCAACCCCCTGCACCGCTGGATCTTCCTCTCCTACCGCCTCCCGCAGCCCGACCCCAGCGTGCCCGCCCAGTACGGCAAGGGTCTCTGGGACTTCGCCTTTGTCGCCTTTTACACCGTCGTCCTCTCCTTTACGCGCGAGTTCGTCATGCAGGAGCTGCTGCGCCCGCTCGCGCGCCGCACCGGCCTCGGCCGCTCCAAGCAGGCCCGCTTCATGGAGCAGCTCTACACGGCCCTCTACTTTGCCGTCCTCGGTCCCGCGGGAATGTACGTCATGAGCCGCACGCCGGTCTGGTACTTCAACACGCGCGGCATGTACGAGGACTACCCCCATCGCACTCACGAAGCTCCGGCCAAGTTCTACTACCTCTTCCAGGCCGCCTACTGGGCGCAGCAGGCCATTGTCCTTCTCCTCGGCATGGAGAAGCCGCGCAAGGACTACAAGGAGCTCGTCAGCCACCACATCGTCAGCCTCACCCTCATTGGCCTCTCCTACCGCTTCCACTTCACCTACATTGGCATCGCCGTCTACACCACGCACGACATCAGCGACTTCTTCCTGGCCACCTCAAAGGTCCTCAACTACATCGACCATCCCATCGTCGGCCCCTACTTCTTCCTCTTCATGTGCGTCTGGATCTACCTGCGCCACGTCATCAACCTCAAGATCATCTGGTCCCTCTTCACCGAGTTCCGCAGTGTCGGGCCCTTTGAGCTCAACTGGGTCACCCAGCAGTACAAGTGCTGGATCAGTCAATACATCACCGCGGCGCTGCTCATCTCGCTGCAGGCGCTCAACCTCTTCTGGCTGTTTTACATTGTCCGCATCGCCTACCGCTTCCTGCGCCACAGCACCGCCGACGATGACCGCTCCGATGACGAGGAGGAGGATGAGACTGAGCAAGCGCCGCCACCGCGGGAGAAGAGAAGCGTTCCTGCGCTCGAGGTCAACGGCAAGGCCATCCCCAATGGAAAGTCCAGATAAGACCCTTTCGGCCAGAAGCCTGCCATTGTATAAACGTAGCCTCGGGCAGGCCTCTCTGGGCTTTCCAAGCAATCAAACACACGGAGGCACCACCCAGGGAGAGGGAATCATGACATTAATGAGCGAAAGCAAAACAAAGCCCAGACCCGACCCTCCACCCGGAAACGCGCACGCACAGGGTCTGGCGAACAGAGCATGAGAACCGGCGTTTTGTTTCTATTGAATCATGGACACACGCTCGCTATTGTACCTTTATTCAGAGAAGAGCTGATTAGACAGACGCGTGAGGTGCAAAGGGGTTGATGGCAGGGAGTCGGCCGTCTCCCCCCGTCTGTGCATGGCTTGCGGACTTTGGCTTCTGTGTACTATACTGTTCTTGCATGTGTGGCACCTATGTTTAATACATACTTTTCTCCGACCTTGCCTCCTCCTCTTTTTCTAACCCCCAAGCTCATTCTGCTTTCGTTCATTGCCATTGGAGCTGGTGCTTATGATGCCTGAGATGATCCAAAGTCTGCTCATGCGCTTCCCTCGTCCACTTATGCTCTGCTTGGGCTTGACTCGGGACCATGTCACAATCGCGTTGGACGCAGGAGAGGTCTAATAAGGCTCTCAGACGCCTCAACTACGAACGCAGCGAGCTTTGGAAGCGTAGATTCCCATGGAGTGCTTTGGACGTCGAGGCCGAGGAACATGCAGAGGGAGAGCCGAAGCCATACTAGTCAATCATCATCAACAGCTGCACGCTCACCATTGCGCCAGTAGCTATTCGCAATTGCCTTGGTTTATAAGTCCGAGGCCTGACAACCCCTATGTTCCGTTGACAACCACCGTGCATCCACTCGCAAACACTCCCAGCACAGAGCCCCCTTTTTTGCCCATCCACGACGTGCAAGACCGCAGTCGACCCTCGAAAGCAAGAGCACGCAGGAGGCCATGTTGAAAAAAATGTAAAGAAAACAAAAGAAATGCTATCCGCTAAACTCCGCTTTGTGCCCCCATGCCATTGCCTTCCTGCCGCCTTGCATTAAAGGCATGCGTGTACGTTGCGTGTGCGAATTATTCTACTTCCCACCCAGACCGCCAGACCAGGTAGGAAATTTTCAAACCGCCTTCAAAACAACATGACGAGAATACTGCTCGCCGTTCACTCTTCATT
>JALHBY010000133.1:637156-657722 GCA_024340155.1 Tolypocladium pustulatum | reverse complement strand
GGGGGGGGGGGGGGGGGAGGAGTCAAACGAGCACAGATTAAAGCGGCCGGGGATGGGGCCGTAGCAAAGTATCAATCGAACGGTATCAAGCTCCAATTCAGTTGCTGCGCCGTGATCAGTCAACGCAGAGTCCCACCCTTCACGTCCAAATCTCAACTTTGAATCGGGACAAGATCCAAGTAGGATGAGGACCAGATTGTCCAATGGTGCCGTGTTCCGAGAGAAAGTATTAAGTCGGGGGGTGGGGGGAAAGATGACATTCAAGGTCATCGTCAACTTGACGCTCAGTCTGAAATGGAGAAACAAAAACACCTCAACGCCATTTTAATGCTGTTTTTCATGCCGAATCCATGGTAAAAAGCGTCGTGGGAGTCGATCGTGGCAATACTTCGTGAAACGATAAGATAATAAAATGGACATCAATCCGCGCCGTCGGTCATCCGATTTGGTGCAATGAGTCGCCAAAAAAAAAAACCATCGGAGAGCGTCACCTCGATAGTGACGTTGCCTGATAACTCTCCATCGTGGCTATGCAAATAGACGCCTGCTGCAAAAGCTAAAAACGCAAAGCGTGCCGAGGGAAGAGGATATTAACGTCGTTGGCCGGAGTGTTCGCGTGCATGTGTGGACTCGGCGTCCGAGTGGTGCTCTCGTGTAGACTCGACATCCGACGACGAAGCTGAAGAGCCAGAGGATGAGGAACTCTCTTCATCTCCTTTGCTCTTGGCAGTATCGTTGTCCGACAGAGTGCCCGATGACCCGAGAGTGTGATAATCTTCCGCGTGTCCATCGGCTACATCGGTCTTTGCCCCCATATTGGCCCTCTTCATCGCCTTAGCAGCTCTGATAGTAGCCTCTCTTGCTCTGTCCAAGGCCTTCTCAGCCCTAATTTGTTTCTCCCACATGGAAGCGTAACGTCCTTGGGCGGCGAGGAGCTCTTCATGCGTGCCTCTCTCCACGACTTGTCCAGCGTGCAGCACAATGATCTGGTCGGCATGCGTAATCGTGGATAGTCGGTGCCTACGAGCTTGTGTCAGTATTTCATCGCTTCCAGCTCCAGTTGGTCAAGAACAACTTACGCAATGACAAGCAGCGTGCGTCCCTGGCCGATCTTCCACACATTGTCCTGAATTTCTTGTTCAGTGTGTGTGTCCAAGGCCGACGTTGCTTCATCGAGCATGATGATACGCGGATTCTTGAGGATGGTTCGGGCAATAGCGACACGTTGTTTTTCGCCGCCACTGAGCCGTAACCCTCTTTCTCCGACTTGTGTCTCGTACTTGTCCGGGAAAGTCACGATCCGATCGTGGATGCTTGCTGCGACGCAAGCATCGTACACATCCTGGTCTGACGCTGCAGGGTTTGCGTACTTGAGGTTATACATCAGCGATTCGTTGAAAAGGCTCGTGTCTTGTGGAACCACTCCGATGTGGCTCCTCACAGAGTCGATGGTGTAGTCTTTCACATTCTTCCCGTCCAGTTCAATCGTACCCTCATCGCAGTCGTAGTAGCGGAACATGTGGCGGAACAAGGTCGACTTGCCCCCACCCGACTCGCCGACAAAGGCGGTCGTGCTGCCTGGCGGACATTCAAAGCTCACATCACGCAGAGCCGGCTTTCGTCGGTCGTAAGAGAAGGTGACTCCATTCCATCGAATATGCCCGGTAAAGTCTTCGAGTGGCACGGCGTGTGGGGTGTCGACCACCGTGGGCTGGATCTTGAAGAGCTCCAGAAGTCGCTCGCCAGAGATCATGGCCTGCTGGACGGTTCGGTAGAATGTGCCGAAAAAGTTCAACGGCCCCTGGAGTTGTGTTAGGTAGGAAACGACCATGAACCAGTCGCCAGTTGTTCTTGTGCCCGCAGCTACTTGCCAGCCGCAAACCGAGGCGACGATGATCCGGCCCAGGTTAAAGACCAAAGTCTGGCAGATATTCATCATGACCATTCCCATTTGCACCTTGGCTTCTGCTGTCTGGTATATGCAGACCTTGTCTTGGTACCGCCTCGATTCATACTCCTCAGCATTGAAATATTTGACCGTCTCGTAGCTGGAAATCGAGTCATTCTTGACGGCTTCTTCCTCTCGGTCGGCATTAGTCATCTCACGCCGCTGGTCCGCCCTAGTAGACGCCATTTTAATGGTCATGTACAGATACCAGCAGGTATCCACCAGGTTGATCTCCGCATAGAACGGGCCGAATTTGTAGTAGAACACCGATATCGACAGAAAGAGGTCAAAGAGCATCGGGACGACTTGAAATGTGACCTGCTCGAGGAACTGATTGATAGCAGATCCCTTGTTTAGAGCAGAGAGAACCTCGCCAGTGCGCTTTGATAAGTGAAAGTCGAGGCTGAGAGAGTGAACATGGTTGAAGGCCGCAGTCGTTAGGCCTCGGTACGAATACTGCGAGACCGGGATCCAGAGCAAAGATCTCAGAGAGCCCAACAGTCCAGACGGCCCCTGGAGGATCCAGAGTGCGCCGAGTATGGCAAAGTCTTTAAGCGGAGAGTTTTCCGCCGTTAGCGGCTCTCCTCGTTGAACGTCCTTGATTAAGTCCTGGAGCCGATTGACGACCTGCCCGATCTGGTATGGAACTGCCACATTCACCAGTCTTTGCAGGAGGACCAGCCCGAAGCAAATCAAGACGTGAAGCTTGAGGACAAGGCTATCCCTCGGCCATAAGTAGGGGAAGAAAAGAGAGTATCCCCTGAGGTACTCCCACCACGTCCTCCGGGGTAATTTTGAAGGGCGGTAGAAGGCTGCCGCTTCATCCTTACCATTGGTGCTTTTCCTCCCAGGTTTGATTGAATTTGACGTGGACTGACTGCGTTGTCGTTGGGCATGAGGGCCACGCCCATTCTCCATATGTTCGCTCTGCGTTTGGCTCCCCTGTGCGTGGCCATTGTGCGTTTCGTACGAAGCATGGTCAGACCCGTTGAGTAAGGGTGTCGACTCGGTGATGCGGCCTTCCTCCACTCCCGCGTCGGCGGATTGACGGACCTTGAAGATCCATGCAGCGCAGAAGAGCGATATAAGAAATAAAAAGTGCACCAAGCGGACGAAGTAAAAGATCAAGTCGATTTTCGTCCAGTAACCAATGCAGGAGTCTTTATCGGGTTGGTCATCGGCTCGAACGGAGCGAACGAAATGGCAATCGGCGGCGGCGATGAACGTAGTGGCGGATAAGACGACTTCCCCCAAGAAGCCAAGGATCCAGACGACCAAATGAACAATATTTGGGCCCTTGCGCCAGTCAAAGAGTGAAAAGAGTATGTAGAGATAAAAGAAGGTGGATCCGAAGACATGAACCTATACCGTGTATGTTAGTGCAAGGTTCGGTCAACACGAGAATGGTCAGTCTTGAAGATTCGTCTCCTCCTCACCACCGGGAGTTCGAGGTCTGGAATTCCGTCATGGTGATGCCAGGGCACGTACCACACTCCATTCGCCGGCCCAAGGAAGGCCTTCCTTGGACCACTTATACGGATCTTCATGATAAAAGGCGTGGATAATCATGGATATGCCGCTCGCAACATATGACAGGAAGACGACGGCGGCAAGATAGCGAAAGACGTTCTTTGCGACGCGGCCAAAGCAAGGCCCAAGCTTGCGCTCGCCATCGTTGCGCTTCTTGCGCTTGGTTATGGGAAGAGGCTTTCCGCCGGGGCCTTTGACGACTGGTTGGACATGGTATTCCCCCTTCTTGGCATTGTACACGCTGTACCACGCCGCGCCGCCGATGAAGGTGATGAGCAGCACCAGGGCGTACAGGTACTGGGTCTCGCGGAGGATGAGGTCGACGGGGCTGGGGCGACCCTCGTCGAAGCCAGGTCGTTGGGGAGGCGGTTTCTCGTCGTCGGCCACCATGGCGGACTAGAAGTACGATTGAGAGTCAGCGTCGCGAGTTCTTTGCACAGCAATAAGACACCAAGAGCAAGTTGGTCGTAGAGGGGGAGGGGGCGAGGAGGGATGCGAGGAGGGGAAGGAGAGCAAGGGTGTTCGTGGCGGGGGAGGCTTCGGAAGCAAGCGAGATGGTCGACCGTGGCTAACGCATCGGTGACGGCAGAGCAGGTCACCATCATGACGATCACCGATGTGATCATCAGCCGCGGCGTGGCGATCAAAGGACGACAGCGGAGAGAAGCAGAGCCGGGGGAAGCACACAACGTACATAGATGATGGGTGCAATCACCTGGATTGAACCATTGCCCTGCCCGTGGCAATTGGGAGAGGCTTGCGACAGGGCGAGCGGACGGGCGAGGAGGGAGAGGGGAGGGTAGACGCCCGAGTTGAGCCGTCACAGAGGCGGGAGGTGGTTGTCGACGGGAGTTGGAGATGATGAAATCGAGTCGGAGCTCTGGATCACGCCGCTCTCTTCTGCGTGGTGTAGAGGCCGACCCTCTTTTTGTCACTGCCACTGCCACACCCCCCTTGGCTAGGCCCTGGTCCCCTGTCCTGGCCGCTGTGGTTGGGGCCCGTCTCCTGCTTCTCGAGGTCGTGCAGCGCGGTGCAACGTGGTGCAGCACTCACGATCCAGTAATCGTCCGTCCCGGCCTGCGAGGTACGTGCTGGGCCAACTGGGGCGCTGCGTTGGGCCAGGTGGACACCACCAGCAGCGGAGGCCTGGAGGGCTTGCGGTTAGCGCAGGTGGGAGCGATGGATTAGCCGCCTAGTGGGGCAGCTGACTCGACCTAAGTGGCGAAAGCCACCCGACAGCGAGGGCCCCCTTGGGAATGCGCTGCAAAGGCTAATTCTTCTCACCTCACCTCACCTCACTTGCTGGCTGGGGGCCGCTGCAACGTCTTTCAGAGCTAATAAGCCGCGGCCGAGGGGCAGCTGGGCAACCTGAACCAGGTAGCTCGCGAGTTTTCCTCCGCCTCTGTGGGAGCTGGAAAGAAGGCACCTTCAGGTACCTCGTGTACGGGGGTCGGCCTGTCCTCTAGCGTGGAAGAGGCGACCTGATGTCGGCCGCCCTCGTGACAGTCCGTAGCACCCAATATTGAGGCGCGCGCGATAGCGGGTGCGCGTGCGTGCGTCACTGGGGCTCACTGTGTGTGTGAGATGGAATCCGAGGGCTTGATCTCGTGCCGTGATCGTTCGTGATCACAGACATAGACGAGCTGAAGACGTGTGCACTGAGACCGTTGCCAGACAAAGTCAACGCGACGGCTTTGGCAAATGGTCTTCCCCAAGACGGTGCAGGTTTTAGCAAGGGTGTCGGACCAGTGATTGAGATCTGGCAGCCCGTGGCGACTTCTACTCTCCAACAGAGGACCTTGGCAATGAATGAGCGGCGATGGCGGCGGGCAACGGCGGGTGTCGACGGGGACAGTGGATCCCCCCGTACAGTGAAGCCCTGTCTGCGGCCCGAGGTAGAGCGACGGACAACGGCGGCAACGGTCTGCGGCGGCACCGGGTATTATGTATGTATACTCGCAAAATATGCGAAGAGGATGCCAGATGGCGACACGCAGACGACGGGGAGTGCGGCCTCTATATACGTACCCTATCTCGGCCGAATGCTCAACTCCCGATGCGAGGGCACGCTGGCCACCTCATCCTAAAGCAAGCTTGCCGTGAAACTCGCTAGGCCGTTCTGCCGACGCCAGCGATCAACCGTGAACGGATAGAGGTCGAGACACGCGCATGGATGGATACCTGCCTCACCTGGCAGCCAACGGGCAACGGCTCTCCTGACCCAGTCTTGCAGTGTTACCGTTTGTAGGTAGTCGGCGTGGGGACCAGCGGGAGAGGGGCAAGATAGGTCCAGGTGCGGTGTCTACTCCATGTGAGTGAGATATGCCGCTCTGGTAACAAGCGTTCCGACATATTGTGCGGGCCACATTGTCTCCCGCGAGCGGCGTCCCAGGAGATTGGGCCGACCCTGCAAGGCGTTGGCCAAGGGCCACTTGGTACGCCAGCCACGGTTGCTTGTCCTTGAGATCCCGGGATTCAGGGCCAGCGTGCTGCAAGCCCGCTGCATTCCCTGCCTCACGACGCTGCTCTGCTGGGTGTCGCGAGTTGCAAACCGTGGGCCCCCCTTCAATGTGGTGTGGGTGCGAGACAGGGTTTCTGTAGTAGACGTGCTCCGCCCCATCGTCGAATTGGAGTATTTGTTCCGTCTTTGCAGGCCATCAGACAGCATAGCCGACACACGGCGTGGTAGTAGCTGGCGGGGACGTAGGTGAAACTCTTTGGACATGGCGTCGCCATGGAAGCGTTCGAGGCGCTGGCGTTACTTGAAATACATCCATCGGGATACAAATCACGGTGAGCAACGACCCTTGCCCTATCTATGCAACTCGCCGCTGCATGCATGCTTCTTCCCCGGAAAACGCCACGGCGAGAAAAGAGACAACAAGCGGCTCCCGGCCCGTTGAGTCGGCCACCCACATCGATGAAGCTGCTGTGCTATATTTTTTTGTCTCGTCGCCAGCTCTGACGCTGGTACGCTTATTAACATGGTCACCACACCACCACCTGTTAGCCACAGGGATGCCGGCAGCCAAGGGGCTGTCGATGCACTTGCTACTGCTACTGCCTCTTTTGCTGCTATCGCTGCAAATGCCGCAGATGCGCCTGCCGCTACCGAGGCGTCACAAACGCATGTGTTTGGTTTATACCAAGCGGCAGGCACGTACGTTACCCATGATCAAAGCTGTGACGAAGGACCCAACCGGGTCGGGCCTGCTCTGTTGGGCATGCACCGAGGATGCCAAGCTAAGGTACTCATGCGCGAAATTCTCTGACCGGTGCCTCTTCCAGCAAGGCATCGAGTCATATCCCAACCTACTTTTACAGCTCGGCCCCTCGCGCAGTCTGGCTCGCGACCAGCGATTCACCTCGCGACTCCGAACACCACTGCCGTCCATGGCCCGCTGCACGGCATGGCCACTCCCCTCCACGAGCAGCAGAGGCTCCCTGCTTTCCATTATTCATGTGTCCGTTCACCGCCTGCGGCGAGTGCAGGCAGAGGCCCCGACCACGTCCAATGCCACGCACATTCAAGTCCGGACGACCAAGAAGCTACCAGGCTCGGTGTGGATGGGGACCGAGCAAGCCTCGGCAATACCACCAGTTGTGTATCGTCGGCCCGTCTGACGGGTGCAAATGTCGACATGGCAGCGTCGCTATACTCTGTCCAGATTTGCACAATGCGAGCGCACTCAGGAAAGCTCCGGCGAAGATCCCAAGCAGTCTTTGTGCGCGACTACGGCCACTAAGACGACCAGCAACCCGGGATTCGGAATGTGACGTGCCTGGCCGGTGCTGTGGTAGTCACGCCAGGGTACGACCAAGTTGATGCATTCGGTTGGCAGGGGTATCCAGCCGGGGGAAGTCGACGCAGATGGCGCTCTTTCTCTCGGCGGCACACCATGACCACCAATGTCAAATTTACGAGAGGGAACTGGAGGGGTTAAGTTAAGCGGTCAGTCTAGTAAGGCGAGAGCCGCCAGGCTGAACGCCACGAGATGGCCATCTGAGCTTGATGATGCAGGGAGGGACGCTCCAAGCTGGACAATCCCGTCGCCCGTCCCATTCGAGCGGGCTGGCTGCCGGTCCGCCGGATGGCTCCTCTCCACCCCCGCCTCTCCTGCAGGCTCCCGCTTCCGCCGTCGGCCGCCATCCCCGTCTCGGCTGCGCAGCAGTCTGGTCCCCTCTGTTATCCTTCGACCTGCACTCATGGACCTGCAGAACCTGCGTCTTCCACCAGACCGCCCTTGATCTTCAAGGCATTGCTCTGGCATGCTGGTCAGCGTCTACCGACCCGAGCTACAGTCTCTAGCGTTTCATACTTCTTATCAGCAAACTAACAGGATTTGAAACGCGGCACTGCTGGCTCCGGCACGCTCACTGCAACTCGCCCGCGCTCTTGGGCATGATTTCGGGCACCGCGCATCAATTCTGCGCGTTTCAATCGACACCTCGGTCAGAAAATCGGGCCCGCGAAGAGCGCTGTTTAAGCACACGCTCTGGGGCCGAGGTCTTGGATCCCACGTGCTCACAAAGGGAAGCGGGCCTAGGCAGGGCAGGTCAGAGGTCCAGAACCGTGTCTACCTGCACAGTTCATCCTGCCGATCGCCACCATCGGACTACTCCGTCGCCAGCAAACATGGGAAACAGAGGAGACAACCCAAAGACTGTTCGAGACTTTATAGAGCAGTGACCTGGCAAGCCTGTCATCCGCCAGAGGCTGCACGGCAGTCAATTGGGGTTATCACTTGTTCTCCTGGAGGTCCCTGGGCCAATCAAGGGTTCGCCGCGCCCATCGTCGCTCAGATGCGGTGACACGATGCAGGGGGGTAAAGTATGTCCAATGTTCGCGCCTCCGATAGATTTAGCGGCTACACAAAGAAAGATGTGTGTCCTGCTGACAACGAATGGCATTGGATCGCGGTTCTCAACTTTGCCCCTTCCGCTAGCCGGCCGGCTCTCCCGACCAGGTGCTCCCAATGCTACGCAGTCTCTTTGATTGAGGCCCACAGCTGTCCGTTAATATCGCGCGGGCCGTCCGAGCTGCTGCCTTTCACTCGTGTCGTTTCCGACGTCTCGTTTTCCGAGGGTAAAGACGGACAGCGAGATGCCATCACATGTGCAGCTAGCAGGGTTGACCGAGAGTCGCCACCGGTGCCATCATGAGATATCTTTAGGCACGAGTGAGGCGATGTGTTACGCATTGTCCGTACCTTCACAGAGGCCTCGAGTCCCACTTGTGTTGGCCCCATGTCCGGGACTTCCCCCTCGAAGAGATCTCCGACTCAAGCTACCGTTGTTTCCCCACTCGATGCTCCTGTCACGTCGCTTCATCGGCTGAGCCTCATCATGCCCCGACAAGCTGACGACAGCCCAGCTCTATGGCTGTGAGGCTCTGGCTTCTAGGCTCGCCCAGCTTGGCTTTCTTACCCCAGATGCCCTACTGCAAGACACGATCGCGACAGCGCCCCATTAGCTTGGTGCGCCTTCACGGTCCATTGAGCCTGGGACGGCGCTGTCCCGTCCGTATCCAAGTCCTAGGGCAAGAGCTTACGTGCAGCCGTGTAGCGCGCACGGCTCAGCCATGCTCCAGGGCCGCCGCTGAGTTGCATAGACCGCCGGGGGTGTGACAAGAGCACACCGGCTGCAGCCACGGCGATGAGTCTTCGTTGCACGACATCGCAGTCAGTCACGCATCCATCGTAGCCAGCCTGAGCCTCCCAGGCAGCTCTGTCGATATGGAGGACTCGGCAGCCTTGTCCGACCTCAAGCTCATCATCTGAATGCCTTGTAAGTCGCGAGCATGCAGTCTCACTCCATCTCGCACTGCCGAGCCTATCTTCGAAGTAGCACCTGGTAGACAGGCAGAAAAAGCACGGTTTGCATTCTTGCCAGTTCCCTGCAACGGCGCCGCGACGTGCAAGTTTTCTGCCAAAGACTCGTGGCATGCGCAGACTTCGCTTTTGTGTTTTCTGTTTCTCTCTGTCAGTTGCGGCTGAATCTGTTTTCTCGTCTTGTCCCGTGGCCAAGTGCGTCGCCTCTTCTCTCTCGTCTCCATGCAAGCCATCCTCGCGCATCGAAGCTTTGCTTTTGCTTGCTACCGCAGAGGCCGCCATGCTCACCCTACCACGTAATACCGTGGAATCTCGACGAGGCACGCGCAATCGGTGCGCTTGCAGCCGTTCCATCCACACTTGACACCCCAGAATGGTGCAACCATATCGGGCTCCGATGAGACAAGCGTTGGGCCTGATGCCACGTCCCGAGAACCAACCCTAGCTCCATGTCGACTCGCGGCTTCCATTGCAGTCGCCGGTGCGGGGACTCGATTTGCCACAAGATGAGGCATCACAGAGAGAAGACGGGCGTTGGTGAAGAACACGCATCACATGGCACGGATAGCGTACGTCCCGACCTGGTCCTTGTTCCCAAGTCGCATTTTGACTCATTGGAAATGACAGCCGCGGCCTTCAGATTCCAGCATGCAATCATGCTCCATCAGCGGCGCTCCAAGGCTCGAGAACGGGAATGACAACAGCTCATCATCATCATCAACAACCCGGCCTCGACGATTTTCTCTCACTCGCCATCTCACCAAGTATAAGTCCTCTTATTATACAGGAGCCCGCCCATCTCAGGGAAGATAATGGCGCGAGGCAACTGGCCCGGCCCAGTCCGAGTGTCCCACGAGTCCCTGCAGGGAGGCAGAGGGTTTTCTCGCCGACCAGAGCCCAATCCAGATGTTCAAACTCGACATTCATGCGGACCGCCACATGATGCGAGACCACCAGCGAGGAGACTCTCGCCTTGCTTTCCTCTTGATACGGAGGGCCCGCTGTTTGATCCCACCCCACCAACTCCACCGCCCGCCTGATCCCCCGACTGGACGACTTATTTCCATGGATGCTGCATGGTATAGCGGTCAGCATCATGACGACTTCCCTCACTTGCCAGCGGAGTCGGCGGGTGGCGGCGGAATGCAGTGGACGCCGAAGCTTTGAGTGTGCTTAATGCTACTCGCTTTGGACTCTTGCTCCTGGCTATGCATCGGTCTGAGTTCGTTGCTGAGATTGCTTCGCACACCGCCTGGCACGACCTATTTATTGCCTATTACACAGGGCTATGGGGAGGGCAATGCGAAGTAGCGAAGTGACGAGCCCGAACTTCATCAGTTTGGGCACCCCTCTCCTACCCAAGAACATATGCCCAAGTCGAAGCCAGACGATCTCATCTGCCGGGCGACGGAAAACCCCCGTCACCAGCGCACATACCTGAGGACGAGGAGAAGGAGGCTGTACATTTTGGTCGATGGCACTCTGCGGATGGTGCTTGATAATCAAGGGTGAGATGTCGGTGTGGGCAGGAAGCGAGAGGCGTCATGCCAGTGCGCAGGCCGTTGCTACTGCTTTCGATGGACGGCCCGGCCCGAAGATCGACAGGAGGGCGAACGATGCTTAAACTTGGCTTGCATGGCTGTCAAGTGAGGCCATGCGGTCATGTGGCTACATCCATTTCGAGGCAAAGGACGCAAAGCGGTCGCCCTTCTGAACACACAGAGCACAAAGCTGCCGGGCACGCGCTGGATTGATATGCCACGGCGGAGCCCGCCGGCCGAAAGGGATGAAGGACAAAGGCAGAAGTAAGGATGCCCTTGAATAACAAGCTCCCATTCTGTCACATATCACGAACTTGCCTAGGACAACCTCATGGCCTCCTTCGGCCCTTCTTCGTCGAAGGCTATCCATTGCTACAAAGAGAATACCTGGGGACCTCAGAGCATCATGGAAAACGGCTGTGTAACCACACATTCGCTCATCAACATTCCCTCGGCGGCTCGGCCCGCTGCATTAGGAGAAACACTGCCATCCACGTTGTTGAGATAGGAATTGCCGAGGACTACGTTCATTTGACCAGCCTTCTTCCCCAGACTGTTTCACATAACGACTGCTATATACGGATCACAGGGCACTCAGTGGTGCATACCCGGCCGGGTGGCTGTGCACACCAAGGCAACAAGACCACCCGAGGAGTATTCGACTTGTATGTGCATGTTGGTCTGGTTGCAAGAATGGAATGCTTGTCAGGCCCCTCAAATCCATTCATCAGTCCCGCAGCCCTGTGCGTGCTCTCATCCGTCCCTCGTTTGTCGTCTCTGTGCTCGTCCATGAACCCCTGCTCTACCCACGATGCTGACTGCGATTGTCCTGGTATCAGCTCTGACGTTTACTGGCATCGCCAGTGCCCAGATAAGCGTCCGCAGCGCTTCCACCTTCGCGGTAGTTGCTGGCACGTCAGTGACCAACAATGATTACTCCTTCGTCCATGGCAGCGTCGGGGTTGCTCCTGGCGGCACCGTGACGGGATTTCCCCCCGGAACATTCACGAACGGATCGATCCATGCGGGAGATGCTGCAGCATTTCAAGCACAGGAAGGTCTGACGAACGCTTATATTACAGCGGCAGGGCTGACGCCAACCGCTATCCTGACAGGCCAGAACCTGGGTGCCAAGACACTCGTTGGGGGCGTCTATTCATTTGCTGGCCCTGCTATGCTCAACGGCACCCTCACTTTGGACGGGCAAGGCAACCCGAACAGTGTCTGGGTCTTCCAGATTGCTTCCTCTCTGACCACGTCAAACGCATCTGTGGTTCAGCTCATAAACTCGCGTTGCAACGTATACTGGCAGGTCGCGGGTTCAACATCTCTGGGAATCTTTAGTTATTTCGTCGGCGAGGTCCTAGCCCTCTCTGATATTACCGCCAACACGGGTGCGAGCATTCGTGGGGGCCTTTACTCCCGCAACGGAGCTGTGACTCTGAATACGAACTCCGTTCGGGGGCCGCTTGCCTGTCCCGCTGTGATCCCGAAATGCACGTATGGGCAGTTCAAATGTGGCTACAATCTCTCCCCCGGCCAGGGTATATCTTCCCCATCCTGCAAAACATCGTTGGACCCTGTAGAATAGCATCTGACTTCTGACTAACAGGATACAACGAAGTCGACTTCACCTTTGCGGTGAACCTAACCGGTCGGCCTATTCCACCATTGCTCACAGAGCAGCAGCTTAAGCAGGTCCTCTACTACTGCAACGACATGAACAACCACATTGACGCCAACTCGTACTGCATTGCCGGCTGCATGACGATGGGCAATCTCCAGGACGACCAGTGTGCCTTGTAGGGACGAGAAGATCAAGCGAGAGAATACCATTAGTAGCCTCGCCGGTGCGTCGACGCTGTCTAAGCTGGCTGTAAGGGGAATCTCAAAGCTACGCTGCAGCCATAGAGGCAGGTCAAAACGGGAGCAATGAGGCAGTATACACGTCTGGACTCTGGAGCAGTACACGTCGGGCCCCGTTGTCTGTTGACCGTTTAAAAACAATGTTGTGCTGTTTGGAGCTAATCTCGCAAAAATATACCACGTACACGATTCTCATTTTCCGCGCTCATCGCCTAGTAGTCGCCCGTGCCTTGGTTTTTTATTCTTTCGCACATGCATAAAGGCATCGCCATGCCCTTGAGGGCTTCATGGCCAGTGATTGACGGAAGCGCGACGGGGGAGGGCCCGTAGACAACGCCGCTTCCAGAAGCTCGGCGTCATTGCGAGACCACGAGGATTGTGAGAATGCGTTCTTGATGGGAATTGGCTTTGAATATTTCATCCAACGACGTCAGCCAAAGCTGAGACTGGTTGGCGTGACTTCGACCTAATTACCCCCTTGCACGCAGCCTTGCCCGACAGTCCATTTGGTACTCGTACAGTAGCTCCCCCCACTGCCCTAGAAAAGGCACCTCTAGACGTCTGACGTTGCCCAATGGGCCTGGCCGCAGCCTCGCGCGCCCGTCCCATCCATTTAACATCCCGCTCCTCGTAACCCAGCGTACCGCCCTGCCCACGACGGTGCTTCTCTGCCCGCGCTCCATTTCTATTGCAACGGGGGTGTTCTGGCTAGTGAGTTTCTCTCCCTTTTGTCGCCTTCACGACAGTAGTGCTGACGGCCGTGGTTTCTTGCGCAAGTCGATCACCTCCATTAACCTGCCCCCGGCGCTTCGGAGACGACAAACGCGACTTCTGCTTTGGGGCCGGACATTCCGCGGGTGCTTTGTCCGGCGAGGCGCGCCTACGAGGGGTATCAGGGGAATAAAGCACAGATTCGGAGCCGTGTGGTGCTGCGAATTGACCCAGCGCAGCCATCGTTGCTGCGTCCTCGCCTTGTTCTAGAGTCGACACTACCCACCACCGCGAGGCGACACCAGGCCCACGCACACCCGACACAGCGACGGCCGGCCCATCATGGCCCAACAGCCGTCGACGCCAGTCAAAGTGCCGTCCTCGGCCGCAAACTACACGCCCGCGACGCTGGACCCGGATCTGCGGTCGCAAATAAACACGGTACTGCTGCGCGACGGGCATGTCACCAAGTAGGTTCCCACCCTCTCCTTCTCTGCCAATTCCCATTCTCTGTACTGTCGTCCCTCTTTCAAGCTGCTTGTCGCCCTTCGCAAAGACTAGATGCGAAACAACGTAGCTAACCGCAGCGCAGGATCCAGGAAGCCCTTCTCCACGCCCTCAACTCCCATCCCTCCAACTGGCCCACGGCCGTACAGGCCCATGCCCTCAAACTCCTCCGCGATGGCGACGTGAGCACCTATCCCGCTCTCTTGCGCCATGTCCTTGACGATGTCCGTGCCGCCTCATCTTCCTCCTCGTCATCTGCCGCCAAGAACGGCAGCAAGACGCCCAACGGCGATTCGTCCCGAAAAGTAAATGGCACCGCCGCGGGGGCCAGTCTTGCGCTGCCCGAGGCCGTCATCGAAGAGGCTCTGCGTGTCGCGCGCGAGAGCCTCGAGGCCGTGTGCGAGATCGAGGATACGGGCAGCTGACTATCGCTGAAGTGAAAGAGGGCGAACGAACGAGACGAGGGCAATACTACAAAGTCACAACGGCGACAAGGGGGCAGCTACTGTACCCACCGGCAGAGGGTAAGGCTCCGAGAGTGCGACGGAGTCTGAATGTCATAGATGACGATTAAGGGGCGGTACGACAATACTCCAAAGCGCTACACGACAATATTCAACTGTCAGACTTTTACAATACCAAGGGTCAAAGCAAGGGGGATCTGGTCGCAGCTCAGGGGCCGACTCGTCCACCAATGATGGACGGGATTAGGCCCGAGGACATGTCCTGGGACATATCGAGGGAACCATGATCTACCTAGCGTATGAATAGACATGGATGAATAACTTTGCACCTTAACGGCGCTTCGAATTAGCGCACTATCGTTGTGACCGTCGTCAAATCACATCCTACACAAGAGCAGCTCGTGAGGCAATCAATTGCGCGTCTATCAAACTACCGTACGTCCACCCGCTCCCGACTAAAGGGGGAGCCAAACGAATTACCTGCAAATGTCACGGAAGACCGCCTCTGCCATTGTCTCGCATCAAAAGCAACCTATTGCGTGCCGACTGGCAGACGTCTAGCGTGCCACGTTTCGAGTTCGATCCGTTGCCTCTGCCGCCCACTCTACCGTTTCTACCAACTCCCGGAGCTCAAATGGCTGCCATCAAAAAAGTCAAGGGTAAGAGATCGATCTTTCTCAACTAGTGGTGTGCCTATAGCCGATGCAGATGCACAAGTGGGGAAACCTAGAATACATGGACCAGCGCCGTGTCCTCGGATAGGCAGCTTGCCGGCTCAGTCGTAGAGATCGTCATCGTTGCCTGCATCCCCAAAGCCGTTGCCAGCGTCACCGCCGGCTTGACCGTCGGCGCCAGCCTCAGGGAAGTGGAAGAAGGCACCTGGACCGGCATTCTTCATTTGTTGAGAGAAGGCCTCGTAACGGCGAATCTCCACATCCGTGACGGACCGGCGGGCCAGCTGCATGGCCTCCTGGAAGTGAGCCTTGGTGAGCTCGGGCACGGGGTCCTCGGCATCCTCTTCCATGTCCATCTCGTCGCCAGCAGCCTCGCGAGCCTTGGTGCGCTCAATGTCGATAGTGATGGACTCCTTGATGGCAATTTTGACAGCACGCTGCGTGATGAATCCAAGATCGGCACCAGAGAAGCCGTTTGTCTTGCTCGCAATGTAGCCAAGGTCGACATCCGCGGCAACGGGAGTCTTGCGCAGTTGGGCCTTGAGGATGCCCAGACGGCCAGGCTCATCAGGCAGGGGTACGTAAATGAGCGAGTCCAGACGGCCGGGACGGCACAGGGCAGGGTCGAGCTGTTCAGGCCTGTTGGTGGCGCCAATGACGAAGACGTTCTTCTTCGAGGTCATTCCGTCCATCTCTGCAGCAGAGGTTAGCACTCAGTCTTGATACATCCAAAATGTCAGCTTGGAAGCATCACTTACCAGTCAGAAGCTGGTTGACAACACGGTCCGAGGCACCGCCGGCATCACCGACGGAGCCGCCACGCGCCTTGGCAATTGAGTCCAACTCGTCGAGGAAAACGACGCAAGGAGCAGCAGCACGGGCCTTGTCGAAAATGTCGCGAATGTTGCTCTCCGACTCACCGAACCACATGCTCAACAACTCGGGACCCTTGACAGAGATGAAGTTGGCAGCACACTCGTTGGCGACAGCCTTGGCCAACATAGTCTTACCGGTACCCGGGGGACCGTAGAAGAGCACACCTCGCGAAGGGGAAAGACCAAACTTGAGGAACATCTCGGGGTGGTCGACGGGGTACTGGACGCTCTCGCGGAGGTCCTGCTTGACACCCTCGAGGCCACCAATGTCCTCCCAGCGGACGTTGGGAACCTCGACGACGGCAACCTCGCGGAGGGCGGAGGGGTTGGACACGCCGAGAGCAAAGCGGAAGTTCTCCATGGTGACACCGAGGGAGTCAAGGACCTCGGCGTCAATGGTATCCTCGTCAAGATCGATGAGATCCATCTTCTCACGAATTTGCTGCATGGCGGCCTCTGAGCAGAGGGCAGCAACATCGGAACCGACATAACCATGGGTCTCGGCAGCAATCTGCTCCAGGTCGACATCGTCTCCCAGCTTCATGTTCTTGGTGTGGATCTGGAGAATCTCAAGACGACCAGTGGGGTCGGGAATGCCAATATCCACCTCGCGGTCGAATCGGCCAAACCGTCGCAGAGCCGGATCGATGGAGTTGGGGCGGTTGGTGGCGGCCATGACGACCACGTTAGAGCGCGCCTTCATGCCGTCCATGAGGGTCAGGAGCTGCGAAACAACACGTCGCTCGACCTCACCGTTGGTCTTCTCTCGCTTAGGGGCGATAGAATCGATCTCGTCAATGAAGATGATGGCTGGGGAATTCTTCTCGGCCTCCTCAAAGGCCTTGCGCAGGTTGGACTCGGACTCACCAGCCATCTTGGACATGATCTCAGGACCGTTGATGAGGAAGAAGAAGGCACCAGTCTCGTTGGCAACCGCGCGAGCCATCAGAGTCTTACCGGTACCGGGAGGACCATAGAGCAAGACACCTCGAGGAGGCTTGATGCCGATGGACTTGAACAACTGAGGGTGGCGCAACGGCAGCTCAACCATTTCTCTGATCTGGGCCATTTGCTTGCGGCAGCCACCAATGTCATCGTATCCGACCTCGTTGAGGTTGTTCTCCTCCTCGTCTCGCTGGATCGGCTCGCCTTCGCAGTGGATGACGGTGTCTTGGGCAACGATGCCATATTCGGGAGGGTCAACCTCGACCACCTTGAACTCTACTTGCCGCATGCCGCCGCGAACGATGAAAAGATCGCCCTGGCGGACGGGTCGATAGGCCTCGCGGAAGTAGGGAGCAAGGAAGACATCAAAAAGGGAGCCGGTGATGCCCTCAACGGTGTCGGCAATGGGCAGAACGGCGATCCTCTTGGCCTATGTGGTTGTCAGAAAGTGTGTCTGGAGACGTTTCAAAATGGACGCAACTCACGTATTTGATATCGGGGCAAGGGTGGATGGTGATCATGTCGCCGTGCTTGACGCGAAGGTTGTGGCGGACGACGCGGTTGATGCGAGCACTGCCATCATCAAGCTCATCATCGGCGAGAACGATGAGCACCGTGTCCTTTCTCTTCTTGCCTCGAACGAGGACGGTGTCGCCTCGGAAAAGCTGAAGGGAGTCCATGGTGGCCTCGGACAAGGCGATGATGCTGTTGTCATCGTTGACGGCATCCGTAACCCTAATGTGGTATCAGTACGCTGAGCATTGAAGCGCGAGGCCAGCGGACACGTACATCAGCTGGTTGGGCTTCTTCTTCTTCTTCAGAATCGCGGTCGCGGTATCATCTTCCTGCAAAATGTTTAGCTTTGGCGATGACGACGGGCTGTGGCGTTGGGGCCCACGAACGTTCTTGATATCTGCGCCCGAGGCGTCGCTGTGAAGAGCGGGTTAGCTTGCTGTCATGAAGAAGAGCGTCATCCCCAAACATACGTCAAGTTGACCTTCTTCTTGTGGTCGTGGTCGTCAGGATTGGGAGCCATCTCGTCTTCGGTGCTTCGACGAAGCTGCTGTTCGGCTCGGAGAGGGTGGAAACGTGGCCGAGACCTGTCAAGGCACGCGGGAGCGGGGAAGGGACAAGCTCGCTGCGTTTACGGTGATGAGAAACGAAGAAGCCTCAAATGCAAAAGAGAGGCGGCGTAAAGAGGTTTATCGGAGAGTCAAGTTGTGGGAGATGGAGGGGTGAGGTGAAGTAGCAGGTGTTTGGAGAGCGAGAGATGCCAGCAATGAGGCCGCAGAGGTCGGTAGGTGCATTACTCACCTGAGCGACGGCGAGCGACGCCTAGCGTGGGCCAATGATATCACCGTCTGCCCTGGGCCGGAGCGGAACATTGATGATGCTGGTGCTGGGGAGCTCAGCCCGCCGCATGGAGCCACTCATCCACTCGACCACTGCCGCCACCGGGGGCTACGTAGTTACAGCAGGGGCGAGCGCTGGCCACAAGTGGAAGCTTCTGTCGCTTTCCACACGCTGACGCGACGCCAGCAGCCATTATTAGGCAGCTGGGAGGACGCGCATACGGTGGTGAGAAGGCCAAGTGCCCACCAAGCCCACCCTCCTAGCCAAGTAAGTTACTCCGTATCTCCGCCTTATCAATTGAAGCCAAGTCTAGCATGGCAGCAACAGAGCGCAAGGTTGAGGGAGGCGTGAAAGGGCAGACATAGCCAGGGATGAGGCGAGTTTGCGGGCCTGGCAGTCTGAAGCTTTCGCACAGCCAGCCGGGATGTATTTGGCAACATGCTCCCGGGCTCTCAAGTCCGCTGGTCCTGTTTTCTTTGTTGAATGTACCTGCATGACTGCCGTTATTCCTCACCATCGTCTCTGACCGCGGCGCCCACATATTGCATACGTCTACCGCTGCAAGTCACGTTCGCTGGACATGCCGTGAAACACAAGTCGCAATGCAAGGTGTTTTTGTTCTGCGCGCACGAATCCCTACGAAGGCGCAAATGCTTGGCCAGGACAATTCTGCGCACTTGTTGCCCTAGTCGAGTCCCGATGATCAGCGCCATTCGCATTTGTCTTGTTCAGCTCAACATTTCAACTGCGCTCGCCCGTCCTTGTCGAAAAAGATGTATAGGGTATTTCCAATCTTGACATCCAGGGGCAGAAACCCAAGCCTGCCCAAGGTTTGAGGCAGCAGCAGCGGCCAGCAGCGAACCTCGGTATCAATGAGGTTGAAGAGGACCTGCTTCACGATGGCTTGCGGACCGGCACAGATAAAATTGACGGAGCCGGTCTAGACACGCTCGTGAATACCTTGAAATATCCCAGGAGGCACGAATGCCAGTGCCAACGCGTAATTGGCCCTGCAGTGAAAAGGGGCCATGAGCCAACACCACCTCAGTCTCTTCAAAGACAAAACAAAGCCGGTAGCTCAATGAGAGCTGCGGACATCAAGTACCATGTCTCAGTCTCAACAACTCATCCCAAGTCCTATAAACAGCAGCTTCCTCATCCCGATAGTACGACGATTAATCGGACTTTCACATCCGACGTCGTTCTGGCATCTGTCAAGCACACTGGCCCAAGCTCAGAGCACAGATTCACACCTAAAGTAGTATTTAAACTACAAGGACTTGACCAGAAGGTATCCCTTTGCTCCGTATCAATCTCCCGCGCGACTCGTCTCGCCTACTGGCAAAACATTTCCCAACGATCCGCAGCGTGACTACATCTCCCGGGACAATTACAATCGATTCTCTTGCCATTCAGATCCCAAAGCGTATACAGAATGCCGACGGAGCCAAGTTTTTATCAATTTTCTCAGTTGCCCACCGAGCTGCAATTCAAAATCTGGGCATTTGCGGCAGCTGACCCCTTGCCATCTCCTGGCGCCCACTTCTTCACACTCTTTGATACTGTGGCCGACGACACCATCTACTTGATATGGCAGGCCGCTCTCAACCGCACCGCCAGTGGCGACCTTCTTCTCGCCGCACCCCATGTCGAGCCTTTCAGCCGCGATCGGCTGTCCTGGACCGAGTCGAACAAATCGGCATACCTGATGTATAAGCGATGTGGACTGTGGACTGCCTGCAGGACTTCCCGGGTGATCATGCAGAGAATAGCGAGCGCGACAAGTCAGACTTGCCTGCCAGGTTCTGTCACTCGCTATGTCAGGGTAGAAGGGCGGAATAGGCAGCTGACTGTCTTTCCGGCGATGGATCTCATCTGCATCCAGCCATGGACATACTGGACGTCTATGTTGACGGATATTGACAGCTTTGTCGGACATGACAACGGATGGTGGCCGAGATTCGAGACCTCTCATATTGCGTTGGAGTATAATCCCGCGTGGGTCCGTAAACACTATCCAGTCACCTCGTCCAAGCCCGGTGGTCTGAGCCGGCTGGAGGCTGCAGTGGGCATCTGCATACGCAATGCGTTCAGGTCTGTGTATTCGTCACTAAAACATCTCTGGTTCATCGATTACACGATTCGCCGGCGGGCTGCTGGCGAGCTTCTGGGTCGGGATGCTCGCCTATTCCATGGTAAAGGGTTCAGTTTCACGGAGGTGACGGAGAATGACTCTAGCTGGGACCTCAACTCGACGGGCGTTTTCCACTGGCTGAGTCGGATGCGTGAATCCGCTCAGAGCTGGGAAGTGCCCAACGATG